>APFE030450541.1:2125-82594 GCA_000404065.3 Pinus taeda | reverse complement strand
AAACCCGGCAATAAATTCCTTGAGTGAAGAATCTTCATCCCTTTTCCACTCATGTGTCCAAGCCTATGATGCCATAATGCTACATCTGCTCCTTTGGAAGTTAAAGCATTAACAGAGTTAGAAATACCATTGCATAAATACAATGTACCAACCTTTTCACCATTTTCTATTACCAGGGCTCCTTTGGTGACCTTCCAAGCTTTATCTATGAAAGTTGTCACACAACCTTCACCGCCTAACTGCCCTGTTAAAATCAAATTTTTCTTTAGATCAGGAACATGCCTTACCTCCTTCAATAGCCATTCCAACAATTTTATAGGGTTTATCATCACCCAAACAAACTTGTCCAAAATCTCCTTGAACATAGTCATGCAAATATTTCTTATCAAGTGTGGCATGGAATGAGGCCCCTGAATCTACCACCCAGGAATCGGTAATATTTTCGAAAGAAAGAATCAAAGCATATTGTAACACCTCACCTATCACATTTGCTTCATGATTGTCTTCTTGTTGTGCATCTCTTTCTTTTCCCTTCCAAGATCTATAGTCTTTCTTTAGGTGTCCTTTCTTTCTGCATTTCTAGCACACTATCCTCGATCTGGACTTGGATCTGCCTTTCCTTGATTTACTGTGATATCCTAAGCTCTTTCCTCTTTCCATTCTTCTTCTCCTAGACTCTGCACTCAAATCATTACCAGATGTCTCACCGAAGCTTTTCCGTCGCATTTCCTTGCTAAGGAGAGCACTGACAACATCATCAAACTTTAAAGTACTAGATCCAGAGACAGAGTTACTAATGGCCATTACTAAACCATTCCAACTTTCTAGCAATGAGCACAAGAATAACAGATCTCTAACTTCATCATCAAATTTTGCCCCTACAGAACTTAACTGACTTGTAACTGTATTAAAATCATTTAAATGGTCTGCAACAAATCCACCTTCCGACATCTTCATATTAAATAATTGTTTCATAAGAAATACCTTGTTTGAAGCCAAGGATTTTTCATATAGTTTCGCCAATGCCTGAATCAAACCCTCTGTCATTATTTCCTTCGAGATTTTGAAGGCGACCGACGCTGCAAGGCACAACTGTACTGTTCCAAGTTCCTTTCTATCGAGAATGTTCCATTATGCATCTGTCATAGCCATCAGCTTTTTTGCTTTTCCAGTCAATGGCAGGTATAGATCTTTCTGATACAGATAATCTTCCATCAATATCTTCCACAGCGGGAAGTTTTGGCCGTTAAATTTCTTGACCCTGAACTTACCATCTTCCGCAATTTCTCCCACTCGAATGAGGAATCCTTCTTTCCTGATAGTTTATTAGCCAAATAGACTTTCAGCTCTGATATCAGTTGTTAGAAAAATTATATATGACAGAGAAATGCAAGACATATAATATGCGTAAAAACAAAAACACATAAAACCAAAGAGACACAGATATACGTGGTTCACCTTGTTATTTCCAGTCTTCGCAGCTTGTCACAAGGGATCAACATGAGCTCTTACTATGTCTGGTTTTGTTAGATGTTTTGCACATGATGTTCAGCACAAAACATGTCACAAATGTTTCCATCAGAAGGAGCTTAGAAAAATATTTCCAATGGTATATCACACTCCCGTAACTGGTTCCTGGATTAGAAAAAATGAATGAGTGATTCTTGGTTATGCATGTTTCAAGGTCAGTTGCTGCACACAATGACAAGTTTAATACAAAATCAGTTTCTGAACTAATGGTAAGGAATTTTTCAAAAGTGAAAGAGGTTTGTTTACAACATACCAAGTAACAAAAACCTCCTTCAATTTATGCAAAAGTGCTACTATGTGGGAGATATACAGTGATATTTGGAGCCTACAGTAAAACAAAGCAAAATTTTCATATTTTTTACTGTTTTAGCCATTTTAGTACGGGGCCATTTTACAATAGATGGAAAGTAATTTTGAAACACCCAAGGAGGCTTTTGTTAAGAAAAATTCATATAATAAAAACCTCTTTCATTTTATTCACAAGTGTCATGGATTGGGATATGTGACTAGATATTTACATCTCATTTTCACATATTTAAATTTTTAATGATTTTCTGTTTTAGAGATGATTTTGTGGAACAGATTGTGAGCTACTGGAAACGAATTTCCCAAATTTGAGAGATTTTTTTCTCCAACATGGCATTATCTACAAAAACCTCTTTCAGTTTTGTAACAAGTTCTATGGTTTAGGAGATATGAGTTCATCTTCAACACCTATTTTCAGAGATTTGGCCCAAGTTTAATGTAACTAATTATATTTTGAACAAAATGGTTGAGCTCAATCCCTTAGTACAAGGATGAGAAAATGCATATATTATATGAATTTCATAGTGTAGGGGTTGGATTTTGGTAGAAGGTTGGACTCTTGAGAAAAGCCTTGAGCTTCATTGTACACTCACATCAGTATTTTGGCTAAGGAATTGAGACCAAGATTTGCAGCATTCTTTGGGATCCCTGTGGCATTTGTTTTGGTACCATGCTTTATTATGTCTTTGTGAATTTATTCATGTGTTATATGTATCATTTCTCTTTATTTCTTCTCAGCTAATCAAACAAGAGTGCAAGTAGAATGCATTGAGAATTGCAGTGCTCTACTTGAAGTTTGGTTTAGTCTTTAATGTTTTCCACTGTTTGGAGAGGATCCATGGCTTGCCTTACCCTCTTCAAATCCTCCTCGGTCTGATATATCCACCTCATTTGATTTATGGTGCCAAATACAGTTTCCTACCTTGCCCCATTGAAAACCCCTGCAAGACTGTGCCTCATTCCCTGAACCCAAAATCTGTTGTTTCCTTTGAGCCCACAAAAACATTATTTTATCAAACAACCTCTTGCACACATATACCTAGCCTAAGATCAGTTGTTAAAATAGTCATATCAAGCCCTTAGTGATCATAATTTGCTGAGATTGACCCAGAGAGAGCCCTTTCCTGTCCTAGTAGGGCTAGCTACCAGGCTGAGCGTGGTTTGATGTGGACCTAGAATCTTACCTTTTCGGCCTGAGGTAAATCTAGGCTCTAACATAGTGGCAACCATATTGTGGAAGAAAAATTTGTTTTTTAGTGTTCTTTGTTTTATAGACTACAGACGGAGTCTAAAGATTAACCGGGTAGCCTTCAAAATTCTTTTGCTTTGCATTAGCAAAAGTAGATAAAATCTACTTTAGTCAATCTCCGGTCTAGTCTTATAAACGGAATATCTAACTTGCAAATTGCCCCAGCAACATGTATCAAGTTCAAATCTCAATGTTGATGGTGGACAGCAGTTAGACAGATATGAAGGTTGAAACATTCACCTGGTGATTCCAACTCAATCTATAGATTTCGGCACTCACTGATCCGTTCATGCACTAAAATCAAATGGTAGTGTATGTGGCAGACCCTGTGTTTTGTGAAGCTTTAAAAGAAGTTAGAGATCAGTTAGTGGATATTGAAATTGATGAAGCATTTTTCATTGTCGTGCTTAAATGTTTGAGATCTCCAAAGTTTCCTCCTAAAGCTAAAAATGGTTTCTTTGAGTTAGTGGTTGAAAATTTTGAGAAGGAGATTCAGTATTTAAATGATTAGATCCAATCATATGAATTCCAAGATCCCAAAAATTTCTTGGAAACTCTCCCTCCTTCAAAACAAGAAACAATAGAGTTTCCCGTAGATGTTTGCATTGACAGTTTGCAGCATGAGGTCTGTGTTGAGGAATTAGGGCAGCAAACAGAGTTTGGTTTCTTTGATCCTATTGCAACATACATGGAAATTTTTTTCAGTTTGAATGATAGATCAAATTGTCTTTTACACAACCAGACTTGTTATGTGCATGTATGGATGTCAGCATTTACATCTGTGTCCTGGTTTGAGCACTTCCAAGCAACATCCTTGTCACAGTTACTTGATTGGTTGATCTGGCATTACAGTGTTACTTGATCTATCAATTTTGTAGCAAAGTAGGTTAGGTTTGTACATAAATAAGCTACTTGAGGTAGTGTTTCAGTTTTCAGTATTTGTTTATGTACAAGTTGCAGTATGTATATTTTTTGGATTGGTATGATTTGTTTTGGGTTTGCAGTTGTTTGACCATCCATGCCCAATGGAAGAGGCACTATCTGCTTTACAGAGATCTGTAGTTCTTGGCACCTCCAAGGAGCTACCATCCCCATTGGAGCCAATGTTAGTTCCAGTCTTTGCAGCCTGTCACTAGGGATCAACATGAGCTCTTACTATGTCTGGTTTTGTTAGATGTTTTGCACGTGATGTTCAGCACAAAACATGTCACAAGTGTTTCCATCAGAAGGAGCTCGGAAAAATATTTCCAACGGTATATCACACTCTTGTAACCGGTTCCTGGATTAGAAGAAATGAATGGGTGATTCTTGGTTATGCATGTTTCAAGGTCAGTTGCTGCACACAATGACAAGTTTAGTAAAAAATTCGTTTCTGAACTAATGGTAAGGAATTTTTCAAAAGTGAAAGATTTTTTGTTCATCACATATCAAGTAACAAAAACCTCCTTCATTTTACGCTGAGGTGCTACTATGTGGGAGATATACAGTGATATTTGGAGCCTACAGTAAAACAAAGCAAATTTTTCATATTTTTTACTGTTTTAGTCATTTTAGTGCGGGGCCATTTTACAACAGATGGAAAGTAATTTTGAAACACCCAAGGATTTTTTTGTTAAGCACGAGCCATATAACAAAAACCTCTTTCATTTTATTCACAAATGTCATGGATTGGGATATGTGACTACATCTTTACAGCTCATTTTCACAGATTTAAATATTTAATGATTTTCTGTTTTAGAGATGATTTTGTGGAACAGATTGCGAGCTACTAGAAACGAATTTCCCAAATTTGAGAGAGGTTTTTCTCCAAAATGACCTTATCTACAAACGCCTCTTTCCGTTTTGTAACAGGTGTTATGGGTTAGGAGATACGAGTTCATCTTCAACACCTATTTTCAGAAATTCGGCCCAAGTTTAATGTAACTAATTCTATTTTGAACAAAATGGTTGAGCTCAATCCCTTAGTACAAGGATGAGAAAATGTATATATTTTATGAATTTCATAGTGTAGGGGTTGGATTTTGGTAGAAGGTTGGACTCTTGAGAAAATCCTTGAGCTTCATTGTACACTCACATCAGTATTTTGGCTAAGGAATTGAGACCAGGATTTGTAGCATTCTTTGGGATCCCTGTGGCATTTGTTTTGGTACAGTGATTTCTTATGTCTTTGTGAATTTATTCATGTGTTATATGTATCATTTCTCTTTATTTCTTCTCATCTAATCAAACAAGAGTGCAAGTAGAATACATTGAGAATTGCAGTGCTCTACTTGAAGTTTGGTTTAGTCTTTAATGTTTTCCACTGTTTGGAGAGGATCCATGGCTTCCCTTGCCCTCTTCAACTCCTCCTCAGTCTGATCCATCCACCTCATTTGATTTATGGTGCCAAATACAGTTGCCTACATTGCCCCATTGAAAACCCCTGCAAGACTGTGCCTCATTCCCTGAACCCAAAATCTGCCTTTTCCTTTGAGCCCACAAAAACACTATTTTATCAAACAACCTCTTGCACACATATACCTAGCCTAAGATCAGCTGTTAAAATAGTCATCTCAAGCCCTTAGTGATCATAATTTGCTGAGATTGACCCGGAGAGAGCCCTCCCCTGTCCTGGTAGGGCTAGCTACTAGGCTGAGCGTGGTTTGATGTGGACCTAGAATCTTACCTTTTCAGCCTGAGGTAAATCTAGGCTCTAACACACCCAGTTTGGGCTATGTTCACCCCGAACAGCCAGTCCTTCCTTTCTATTATCTAGCAAAATTAAGAGACACAACCTACAGCAAATCCACTGTAATATCCTCTGTTTTCTCTCATAGTCTTACCTCTCTATTTCTCGCTTTGAGAATACACACATATTCCACAACCTCAATACAATACCCTCATAAGAGAGGGGTTGCCTTCTAGGGAAAAAAAAATCCCTAAACTAAACATAAATTCTACCGTCCGATCATCTACCTAATGAACGGCCCAAATTGACTAGAAATTATTATACTTTTACAAGGTAATTTTACATCTATTTTTAGCTTCAGGGGCGCTGCCCCCGAAACCCCCGTCAAGGGACCACCGGCCCCCGGACCCCCCATCCGGGGGGGATTAGCCCCCCTGGACCCCCACGAGGGGGACAAGTCCCCCCCGCACCCCCCCATGTGGAGGGGTGTACAATCTTCCTGGGGTATACATCTGACTAAAACAAAGACCTCTAAATAATCATGCTCCATACCCAACATTATGGTCAGCTAAGTTAGTTCTAACTATTTGTGGAACTAATAGAAGACTAATAGTCAGTTGGTGAATTGGAGCATCCACAAGTGTTACTTGAGTTAACTAAAGATTTACTCATGAGAAACTCATGCATATCAGTTCAGAGAAATTCCTCGTTGAGACTAAAGTGAGGGATAGTGTACTATTAGTTGTATGATTTACTCAATTGTAAGTATCATACATGCAATCAGAGAAGGACCTATGTTTGGATTGTGCAGTTTTGGAAGCATGAATTCCCTTTAAATATGGGCTATTCATCCTAGGAATTGTACATGGAAATAGGGGCTTGGAGAGCTATAGAATAGCCTAAGGATTTGGCTTGAGCTAGCTTGTCAGTTGAGAGTTGATTATACTTGTGCAGGGATTGTTCTTGTGATAACAAGCATTGTATGCTCATCTTGGATTTCTTATTAATGTAAGATAGATAGTAGGGGTTTTGAGATGTGGCTTTGCCCAGATAAATATTTTGTTATGTTCCATTGATTATCTTCCTCTTTTCAATTGTTGCTTTCATCGATCTTTATGGGCTTCCACTGAAAAGAGTAGAGTAGATTCTTGTCTTGTGTTTTAGGAAATTACTTGATATTTAATCTATAGGAAAATCTACATGGTATTGGAGCATAATTCAATATAATAAAGGAGATTTCAAAGTTTTGAGTTTTGGGTTACAGGTGAAATTCGAATTTACAATACAAACTTTAGATGGCATTTTAAGGTTTGTGGCTCGAGTATGCCTTAGAAGGCAGCTTGAATTATATAACTTGGAGGGACAGAATGGAGGTTGTGCTGGAGGATAATGGCTTGAAGGAATTCATTGATCAAGAGATTCCTAATCCAACAACATCAGATGCACAAAATCTAGCCAAATGGAAGAAGTGTGTGGCAAGGGTGAGGCAACTAATCCTTGAGGGAGTTTCAGACCACATTATCTCAAGTCTTCATGGGAAGGAGATTACATATGCTATGTGGAAAGCATTAATAGACCTTTTCCAGAACAACAGTGACCATAGGAAGTTGGCACTAAAAGATAAACTTCGAAAAATCAAGATCGAGGTGAGTGACTCAATTCCAAATTACTTGAACTATAGGAATTTATAGGGTAAGTTCCTCAGATAGAACACTAAAGGAAACCACTCACAAATAGTTCGACGTGGTTAAATCCCTCGAAGATGGAAATAGTCCACAACCTGAGCCAACATGACCACTTCAAAAAAAATTATTAATGTAACAGAAAGAAAATTTACATAAGCTTCTCTCATGAACGGTCACCTTACAAATGACCTTCCATGCTCTCTAAATAGATATCATGGACCAATCAAGTGTTAATCCATAGATCAAGTGTAAGTGATACCGAGGAGAGAATGAATTGTCAGATAACTTCATGTTTAGAGCATATTGTGACCGTCAGATTGTAAGTTACAAAAATTACATACTAAAGAAACATAGTGTACCTAACTATACACTAGACCAAGTTATACTTAACTATTCCTTATGTGTCGAAATGTCTTAACATCCCCCCTTAAGAACAACTTGGGATAGGATTGAAGGATGTACAAATATGACACAATAGGAGAAGGAAGGAGGCATTAGAGCCTATCCCCCCTTAGTGACAACTTCCTGAACTCCAACCATAAATTGAAATTTAGGAAACTTCTCCTCTGTGAGAGCCTTTGTAAAGATGTCTGCAACTTAATCATCGGTTGAACAATATTGCACTTCAATAACATGGTCACGAATGAGCTTTTTGATGAAGTGCATGTGTAGTTCAATGTGTTTGTTGCACTGATGTTGGACTGGATATTTGCATAGTTGAATGGCACTTTGATTATCACACCAAAATGTAGTCAGATGCTGCTACTAAGAGCCAAACTCTGACAGGATTTGATGAAGCCACAAGGCTTCCTTAATAGCTTCTACGATGCCACGATACTCTGCTTCTACTGAAGAAAGAGAAATTGCACTTTTTTTTTTCAAGCCCATGTAATAGGTCTAGAACCAAGAGTGAAGACATAACCTACAGTAGACTTCTGATCATCAGGGTCACCAGCCCAATCAGATCAATGAAACCAACCAATAGAGGAGATGCATAAACCGAGCAATAAGACCAACAACAAAGGAAAGGTTAGGATGGGTATGGGTCAGATACAAAAATTTTCCTACAAGCTGACGATATAAGGTAGCATCAACTTTAGGGGAAGTACAAGTGACTAAAAGTTTGGCGCTAGACTAAAAGGGAGAAGGGGCTAGCTTACAGTCTTCCATGTGAAAGTGGCGTAGAAGATCACAGGCATACTTGGACTTGGAAAGGGAAATACCTTCCTTGGATTTCCATACTTGAAGACCAAGAAAATAATGCAAGTGTCCTAAGTCTGTCATTTCAAACTACTTCTTAAGGTTGAACTTCACATGGTTTATAAGGTTGGGATCACTACCAGTAAGGATAATATCATCAACATAAAGAATAATAATGATAAGAGACTTACCCACTTTCTTGGTGTAGACAATATTATTCGAACGACACCTAGAAAAGCCAGTATCTAAAATAAAGATATCCATTATGGCATACCAAGCCCGAGGGGCTTGCTTGAGACCATAAAGGGATTTCTTAAGTTGACATACAAGGCTATAGTTTATTTGTATAAATCTAGGAGGTTGTTCCATATAAATTTCTTCATGGAATTCCCTATGCAAGAAGGCAGATTTAACATCCATCTGATGGACTTCCCATTTGAAAGAGGCAACAAGGGAAAGAATAAGGCGGATAGATTCCATCTTAGCAACGGGGAGAAGGTTTTAGTATAGTCAATGCCTTCAACTTGTGAAAAACCCTTAGCAACAAGACGAGCTTTATGTTTATCAACTTTTCCATCTGGTCTAAACTTGGTTCTTTAAACCCATTTGCATCTAACAATTTTTTGTCCCTTTGGAAGAGGAACAAGATCCCATTTATCATTTTCCAATAATGAATGATATTCTTCATTCATAGTTGTGTCCCAATCCGGATGGCCTAAAGCTTCTGCAAAGGTGTTAGGATCATAACTCGTTGAATCTTGAGCCAGTAAAGAAGAGGCTCTATCAAACTCAGAACATGTACATCGCTGATCTGTAGGATCACCTGCTGCATCCTGACTAGCATGGACCCATTTTGTAACCCAAGGAGCTGAAGGAGGATCCCCAGAAGGTGGGGGAGGATTGTCATCCTTGATGTCATCATCTGAAGAATAAATATTTTTAGAAGTAGAAGGGATAGAGAGGTGGCACATCCATCGAACTAGGCTCATAGGCCGATATACTTTCAACAAACTTTACATCTCTTCTTATGATAACATTTTTGGATTTAGGTGGAAGAAGTCTATATCCTTTAACATCTTCATAATATCCAACAAAAATACATTTTTCACTCTTAGTTTCTAAGGCTTTATGTTTCTCATCAGGAATATGGGCCCATGCTTCACTTCCGAAAACACGAAAGTGACTTACATCTAGTTTAATTGAGCTTCATGCTTCTTCTAGAGTGATATTCTTTAAAACCTTAGTAAGAGTGTGATTTAATAAGTAGTTTTCATAGTTAATTGCTTCTGCCCAAAAATTAAAACTAAGTCTTTTAGATTGAAGTATACAATTAGCCATTTCCTTTAAGGTGTGATTCTTCCTTTCAACTACACCATTTTGTCGTGGAGTATATGGAATAGTATGTTGTAATTGAATTCCATGCTCAGTGAAAAAGTTGATGAATTTGTTGTTAACATATTCTCTGCCATTATCAGATCTTAGCTTAAGAATTTGATGTCCAAATTGTTTCTTAGTAAAGGCCTTAAAGGCCAAGAACATGTTAAAGACTTCACTCTTGAGTTTTAAGAATTATACCAAGTGCGTTTGGAGAAATCATCAATGAAAGTTAAGAAATACTTATAGCCAGAGAATGAAACAACTGAAAATGGACCACATAAATCACTATGCACAAACTATAAAGGGGTTGAGGCGTTCCAAGAGGCATATTTTTCAAAACTATCCTGATGATGTTTTCTGAGTTCAAATCTAGAACAAACACCATATCTGCAATATATCATAGGAAGACCTATCACCATATTTTCCTTACATATATTTTGAAGGTTGTGATAGTTTAAGTGACCAAATTGTTCATGTCAAAGTTTGCTCACTTCATCATTATGAGCAACAAATACTAAGGGAAGATTTGATGACCCAAATTTGTTAAACCTATACAACCTTGAAGAATCATCAACAATGCCAGTAGCTAAAATTTGTCTAGGATCTCTTAGGTCCTTAATTACAACATCATGAGGTGAAAATTCAATGATTTTACCTTCACCTGAATGAGTTATCTAATATATAGGTAGAAGGTTGTATGATAAGGTAGGAAAACATAATACAACATTAAATTGATCATTGTCTAGATGAATAGTTCCAGTCCCTACAGCACTAAGAGATCTATCATCACCAATATATATAGTTTTGGTGTTACAATCATTTAAAGAAGAAAACATGGCTTTGTTTTTTTCCATGTGATAAGAAGCTCCAGAATCAATGAGCCACTCAGGAGAATGAGAAGAAGTGTTGGGAACGGGTCCCTTGGGTTCAATTTTGGGGTTAAAAGCCCTTGGGGCTAAAATCCCAAGTTTTGTATAAAGAATGTAAAGTCTCCACATTTTGTGGTCATGGAGCATGAAGATGTAAACAGTCAAAAAGCATTTCCGCCCTTATTTTAAATCATTTGTGTCGGCTTGATGAGATCCACCCTTAGTCTGTGGGCCATGGGAATGTATAAAAAGGGAGTCTTAGAAGAGTCCAAGGGAAGTAGTAAGTAGAGTTCTAAGTAAGTTTTTGGGTCTACGAGAGCTAAGAGCAAAGAGTCTTAGCATAGGAAGAGGCTTTGTAGCTAAGTGCACAAAGGCCTAGGGTAGAAGTCCATAGCTTAGTGTGTGGACCCCTATAGCTTTGTGCGTAGAGTAATCAGAGTCTGTACTGGAAATCTGGATTATCAATAAAGAGAAGTATTTTGGAATTACCTGCGTATTTTACTTTTGTTAATTGCATGCGATTATGTTATGTTGAACATTGGGTTTATGTTTTAATGCTATTCTGATGTGCGAATCTATATGTTTCTCTTTGTTATATGAACACAAGCAAAGATATATGTTTATGTGAAGATAATCATAATTACTTGTTAAGACTGTACGAAACTAAGATAATCTGAGTAAATACAGAAGTAAGAGTAATTACAAAGGGTTGTAAGCGTCAGAATTGACTATTTAGGGTCCATGAAGGATGATCGAAGACTTTCATAGTGGCTTCAAGGACGAATAAGAGAACTACATTAATAAGCCCTAAATGGTTTATTGATCTGCATGAAGGCAGAGTGAAGGTATAAAAGTGACATCGATACCATCTCAGGGTGCAGAAACTTGGTTCTTGCATCCCCCCATACTGCATCAGGTGAGACTTCAGCCTGCACTCCGCAGATTGATGCTAAAAGGGCCAGTAGTGGAGGGTTTTGCTTGGCTACTTAATGTTGAACCTGGGTCAAGGCACATCAAGCCAACAAATGGTTCTGTTACAGATAAGGGAATATGAGGTGGATCAAGTTATTTTGGATTTGGGGTCAAATGTGAACGTTTTGCTGAAACAAGGAAGGGGAGAGAAATGGGAGACCTGCATTATAGTGGTATTTGATTTAGTTAAGGACGGTGAATCAGCAGAAAATCATCCCAATGGGGAGGTTACAAGGGGTAACAGTTGATATTGAGGGTGTGAGCGCACTAGCTGATTTTGAAGTGATAGAGATTGTGGATAACAACAATCCCTACCCCACGCTCCTTGAGATCAATTGGGCCATTGACATGAATGAGGTAATCAATCTGAAGAAGTGGAAGATTATACTTGAGAAGAAATTGCTATGGTGCCACTTGACCCTACAGAAGGACCACACTATATTGAACCAGTCCATGATTATGAAAGTGATGACGATTTGGACCAGATTTACAAGATAAAGGCACAAGATCAGGGTTGGGTGAATCTGACAACAAATGGACGTATTTCCTGGGACTACGAAATTTCTTGAACATCAAGTTCAGATGAAGAACTAGAGCACTAGCAGAATCGACTGCATGAAGTATCTACGTTGCACTGTAATATGATGACCAATTCAGTGCACTGTGTATCATCAGAGGTAAGAAATCTACCTTACTATGATGGTTTAACTTATGTTGATCACTTTTTGGATGCATTTGAGAGATAAGTGCCAAAGAAGCATTGCTTCTAGGCCCTCGACTGGGCCACTACACACTACACCTACGAGATGGTGGGGCACACACAAGGACAGTTTTGATGATTGGCGCGTATACATAAAAATGATGAGAGTGTAGTTTGGTCACCCACAAGTGCGGCTAACATAAAAGTATGATGGGAGGAATGATCCATGAGACAATTTGGACAAATGGAATGAAACGTATGGAGCGAAGCCTTATCCAGAGTGGTTACCTCTATTTTTTCATACTTTGGATGCTATATGGATGAATTGGTACTTGGAGATGAAACTTCGCCATGGAACTGAAGAATGGGATGTTTTGCGCCAAGGATTTTTGATGACGTTCAACTTTAAGGATGGGTTTGAATGTATCAACGAAGAGTTGCAGGAGGTTAAGGCAACAATCTTTAGGATACCGTAGGATCCTTTAGATTCGATTCAACCTGATTGGACTACCTAGCTGAGCCACGCGCTGGAATGCTACAATGTAACAGTGGAAGAAGAAGATGAAGACCCAAGGAAGATTAATATTCCAAAGACTGATGGTCACCACGAAGTTGATGGACCGTAACTAGAGAACCTAGACATAACTAAACTACTCAAAACTAGATAGGTGAACATTGGCACGAAGGTAGAGCCAAAGTTTGCAAAGATTGGGACTACAAAGATGACGTGACAGTAGATAAGGTCGTTGAACTACTCCACGAATATCAGGATTTGTTCCCCATGAAATTTTTAGATCTGAAATGGATAATAGGGGACTTGGGTGTCATGAAGATCACTAGAAAACCAGACGTGAAGCTAGTTAATTAAAAACCTTACCATCTCAATCTGAAGTATAAAGAAAGGGTTTGTTTGGAGTTGGATAAAATGCTTGCAATAAGTATTATTGAACCGATCAAAGAATTTAATTGGGTGAGCCCAATAGTAGTTCAGGAACAAAAGTAGAAGGATGAAATAAGGATATGCGTAGATCTCAAGAAGTTGAATAATGCCTACATACATGATCCCTTCTCAACTCTGTTCACCGTCGAGGTGTTGGATAATATTAGCAGCCAAGAAGCATATTCGTTCACTGAGGGGTTCTCAAGGTACCATCAAATCAAGATCGCGTTGGAGGATAGAAGTAAGACGACCTTCACAACTGAGTGAGGATGCTTGCAATACACTGTAATGCCTTTTGAGCTGAAGAATGCGTCGGCGATATTTTCGTGCATAGTCATCGCAACATTCAAGGACTTCATTCATAAATTTCTGGAGGTATACTTTGATGATTGGACAGTGTTTGGATTGGTAACGTGCCATGTGGCAAGTTTGCGCTTGATGCTAGATGCATGCCAGAGGTACCAAATCATGCTCAATCTGAACAAATGTTTGTTTTGTGTCCCTTTTGGGATCTTGTTGGGTTATGTTGTATGCAAACAAGGCTTAATGGTAGACCCTGCGAAGATCGTGGTCATAATCAATTTGGAGGCACCAAGGAGTGTGAAATAGCTACGTGCAACACTGGGGCATACGAGATACTATAGGAAATTCATCAAGAGCTATGCCTAGATCACCACGCCGCTGGAAAAACTGTTAAAGAAGGATGTTACATTTTGTTGCAATGAAGAATGTAAGAAGAGCTTGGATGTGCTAAAGGAGAAAATGGTCACCGCATCGATCCTAGTCTTCTCAGATTAGAAGAAGGAATTTCATGTGCATGTGGACACGTCATGTATTGTGTTGGGATCAGTACTGACACAGGCTGGTGAAAGAGACTTGGATCATCCTATAGTGTTCGCAAGTAGGAAGTTGTCCAAAGTTGAGAAACATTATTCCACTACAGAGCGTGAAGGATTAGATATGGTGTATGCACTCCAAAAGTTCAGGGATTATCTGTTGGGCGGACATTTTAAGATGTATACAGACCATTCTGCATTGAAATACCTGGTCAACAAGCCTGTGTTGGGGGGGAAGATATGCAGGTGGTTGTTGTTGTTCCAGGAATATGATTGAAGTCATTGTGAAACCAGGACGATTGAATGTAGGACCGAATCATCTGTCGTGGATTGAAATTGGAGAAGAGCCTACTAATTTGAAGGAAGGACTACCTGACAACCATCTCTTTGTAGTGCGTGTCACAGAAAGTCACTTTGATGATATTATACACTTCCTGATGACAGGAATGGCTCCAAAAGGATATAGAAGTCAACAGAAGAAGGAATTGGTGGTGCGCGTGGCAGACTTTTCTGCCATTAAGGGCACTTGTATAAAATAGGATTAGATGAAATATTGCAACGTTATGTGCTAGAGTTTGAATGGAATAACATCATCGCTGAGGCTCATGGGGGAGCCACAGGAGGACATTATGTGGGTAGAGCAACAACGGAGAAGATTCTATGCACTGGGTTGTGGTGGCCAACACTACATAAGGATTCAAAAGTGTATTGTAGGGAATGTGATGCATGCTAAAGGACTGGAAAACCCTCGCAGAGGGATGAGCTGTCATTGAATCCAGATATCATTACAACCCTTTGAGAAGCTGGCGATTGAATTTTTGGGACCAATTCAACATCCAAGAAAGAAGACGAGTGTGTGGTACATCATCACCGCAACTGAGTACTTAACCAGATGGGTGGAGGTGTGGTCTATGAAGGACTGTATAGGTGCAACAACAGTAAAATTCATTTTTGAGTACGTGCTGACAAGGTTTAATTTTCTAAAACTTTTAATGAGTGATCATGGTACACATTTTCTTAATGAGACGATTAGTGCGATGATAGAGGAATTTCAGGTTTACCATCAGAAGAGCACACCATATCATCCGCAGGCTAATGGGACAGTGGGAGCATTTAATAAAATATTGGAGAGCGTTCTAACAAAGGTTTGGAATGCTCAAAGAAATGACTGGGATGTGCACGTACCCGCAGTTCTATGGGCTTATAGAACAACTTGCAAGAATTTGACTGGACAAACGTCGTTTAGGCTGGTTTATGGCGTAGAAGTTGTGATGATGATGGAGTACATTGTACCTAGTCTTCACATAGCGGCATTCACAGCAATGGTGGATTGGGGAGCCCTAGAGGAGAGGCTCGTGCAACTAACAGAGCTTGAAGAGGATAGATTTCTAGTTGGATTCCATCAACAAGTTCAAAAGGAGCACAAAAAGGCATGGCACGATTGACACATCAAACTGCACACCTTCAAGGTAAATGATTTAGTTTTATTATATGACAGCAAGTTTGATAAATTTCCAGGAAAATTTAGGATGCATTGGCTGGGGCCCTATGTCATTAAGGAGATTACCGATGGTGGAGCAGTTCAGTTGGTAAAATTAAATGGGGAACCCTTCCCAGGAAAGGTGAATGGCAGTCGATTGAAGACATATACCGACGATTCGACTAGATGACTACATGATGGAAGCACAGTCTTAGCACTCCAAGAAGCTGAAAGGAGCCGCGGGACTATAAACTACACTGCCGAGGTTGTGGGGCTGCATGATTGGGAAATTGTGCGAAACAAAGGAATGTCATAGTGTCAACAGAAATGCGCAGGGGGCTACAGTATCCAAGAAGGGACCGTGCATGGTAGCTGGAAAGTGACTGTTATGGTCATTGTTCATGATTTGATGATGAGAAAATGGTTAAATACAGCGGGGGGCAGCAATTAAGTTGGAATTTAAGAGCAAGATATTTGAAAATCTGCCGCCAATCTAGAATTTATGAATGAATTTTGGGGGGAACAGTCAGATTTGAATTCAAAAATGCCTATAATTACAGGTGGCTACCCAGCAAAAAACACTTGGCATTTTGAGAATTGAGGTGTTGAGCTCTTAGGCACATATGAATCGTGATAAATTTGAATCTTTGATAGTGAGCTTAGCATTTGAGAGGTTGTCGAAGGAAAGGCAGGAGTTTTTAACTAGCATCATGTCAGCACCCGCAGAAACCGTGAGTGTTGGAGAAGCAATGGCAGTTGAGAGAGTTTCCCTGGAGGTAGCAATGGCAGTTGAGGGAGTTGCCCCAGAGATAGCAAGTGTCAAAGTACCTGTATAGGTACCTAAATCACCAAAGCCACCCAGGTTGAGGCCTACGCTAACCAAATAGGGTTTGAAAATGAAGAAAGATAAGTAGAAAGTGACATGGTCGGTGTGCGCGTCACCTAGAAAACACTCGCAGAAGGAAAATCCCACCGCACAGGAGAAGGGAAAGGTAGTTGACCTGGAACCTGAAGAAGGCAATGAAGAAATCAATATGGGTGGGGAAAACATTGACATGGGGGTAGAGGACGTCGATGTTGAAGGGTCTAACCCTATCCCTAAACTGCCATAATACATTTCTCCCCGCTGAGGCAAGGCAAAGGTCCCAAAGGACATTGATGAGAGCAAAGTCACATTGCATACACTGTTGTTATCGGACAAGTTTTCATTTGAAGGACTGCACCTAGCATGTGTCCCCCATTTAAAGCTATAGGATTGGTATTTGGCTAATACAGAGCTCTTTCCCCACTTAGCGTATGATCAGTTCATGCACCGTGTCTTCTATAAGGACATTGGTGTGACCGCGCTAGAGCCAAGTAAATGGATAAAGGGGGTGGACAAGGCAGGATTTCTAAACATGCTATGGGTTTCACATTACAACCGCATGCCCATAACCATGATAGTGGTCAAACATCTTCTATTATTGGTGCACGATGGGTGCTTGTGGTTAGAAGAACCAATATCGATCACTGACATGTTGATCCATAGGAACACTCACCTGCCACATCCAGGACTAAATTTGGCCATGGTATTTGGTAGAAAGAGAGGTGAGCGTGATCTCGCCAAGAAAATGAAGGACAAATTTAAGCTCATCAAGAAGCCACGTGGCTACTCTATTTCTAGTATAACTGACCTCGTGATCAAAGTAGCCACCCAGATCTTGGCTGGGAAAATTATGTGGAAGTGTCGCAGAGATGAAATGTCGGCACTAGTCGTATCATAAGCAACCCAGTGCATAGAGGGTGTATAATTCAACTGGACACACTACCTCTGCACTGAGTTCCTTGTGAACTACAGAGAAGTGCAGTATCGAAGAAAAATGTTTCTCTATGCATGGATACTGCTATCCATAGTACTAGTTACATGGGAGTTACTAGAGGATAGTCACTTTCCTCCGGCCACGTAGGATTTACCAAAAGCAATGAAGTTCGCTTCGGTCTGGGCCATCAAGGACCCTCAAAGGGTCAAGGATAGCAAGATATTTTGGATCTTGATGGAGATGAGTATCAACATGGCCATCAATCACAAACCACGGTTATCACTGATTGTCTTCGAACATCTAGTAGGGTATGTGGAGTTCAAGGCGGACTTCCACTATGTCTCCATGCGAGCATGGAAGGACCCTGACCAAAAGTGGTATTAACCTCCATACCTAGCCACAAATGATGCAATTGAAGCAGTCCTTGACCGCTGGCTAGCAGAGTGGTGCACAGCCTCAGACTTGACAGCTGGGTCTAGCAATTCTGTAGTGAAGCGTAAGAAGGAAGAGGTCAAACTAAAGATGGAATAGTTGGTCGAAAGAGGAAGAAAGAGGCTAAGGACAAAGCCAAAGTGGAGCGTGCTGCCAAACAATAGACAGAGGGGTAGGAAGAAGAGGAGGAGCGTGACTTCGACAGGAGTCAGAGATCTCCTTCCCCAGAGACAAAAGAGGAAGAGCAGTGATCCGAATAGGGAGGAGTAGACCCGAAGACTACTTCATTCTGAGTTAAGTACAATAGGGACTAGGAGAAAGTAGGTCCACAAAATAATTCCAAGGCCAACAAAACATTCCTCGACCTAATCACCTTGATAGAAGGTGATTTGAATGACATTGGCGATGTGGTGAGGGATGTGACCGCAGAACTACTGCAGCAATTCGAGCAACAACATCAAAAGGCCTTGTATGCCATTCAAACGGGTCTGTGTGAGTTGTAGATCCAGGTGTCATGGGTACAAACCAATGTGGGGCAAAGCAACATGGCGTCAACTAGTTTGGCTCCTGGAACTTTAGAGGCAGCAAAAATGGTGTGCACGCTGGATCTCCGGGCAATAGTGTTATTGGATGGATCGCTGACTACAGAAGTAGACGCTGATAGGGCCACTGTCAGTGCCCTTAAGAGGGTTGGGCTAAATTTGGCCACACTTCCAAATGAAGCCCTTCACACCTTACAAGATGGTGCGATTGTGGAACTTAGGGCTTGGGAACAGCACGCCCTAAATGTTATCAGTGAGTAGAAGGTGAACAATGCTCAGTTGGTTGTACAGAATAATTCTGCCATTGATCTTCTTAAGGCCATCATGGAAAAGAATAAGCACATGACCAAGGTGGTGGCTGAGGCATGCAAGACTATTCTAGAGCTGGATATTCCTGAAGCTGTGCCAGTGGATGTGAGAATTTGGAAACTCATTGTCGGAGTGCACAAAGCAAGAACAAATCTGGCTAAGGTTCAGTTTGAATGGAACCTTAAAACTACAGAGCTCAAGTTGAGGGCCCAACCTTTGAATACACCAGAGGTTGAAGAGAAGTGCACAGCCACCGTCAAATATGTAGTAGTAGTTGTAGATGCCATAGTGAAGGATTACATTGCAATCTTCGAGCAGTCGCTCGAAGTAGTCACCAGCCTACAGGAGGATCCCAATGTGTAGCAGCTGGAAACAGAGGTGTGAGACCTACAGTAGCAGTACGATGAAATCAAAGCGACAATGCACACCGTCGCCATTACACAAAGGTTAGCGAATCTGGAGGAAGCATAGGCGCTTAAAGAATAGATGGATGCAACATAGCACAAGGAGGTTGTACTGAAGGCTTGATTGAAGCCTTATCTAGATGACGTGTATGTGCTCATGGCCACCATTGAAGGAAAATTGGCTAGTTTGCAGGAAACACAACAGAAAATGTAGGTAGACAACACAGGGCTAGCGACGGAGTCGTTGGTTGAGTAGGTGAAGCAGGTGGAAACACAGTGCATCGCCAAATTCATAGTGGTATAGGCGGAGCTAGGAGGTCTTCATAACAATATCTCTGCACCAGCAAAGTGACTCGAGGGCAAGTCACCAGATTTGTGTTGGGGGCCTGTTGCGAATGGGTCCCTTGGGATCAATTTTGCGGTTAAAAGACCAAGTTTTGGGGCTAAAGGCCAAAGTTTTGTATAAAGAATGTAAATTTTTCACATTTTGTGGTCGTAAAGTGTGAAGATGTAAATATTCAAAAAGGGTTTCTTCCCTTAGTTTAGATAGTTTTGTCGGCTTGATGATATCCACCCTTAGTCCGCGAGCCATGGGAATGTATAAAAAGGTAGTCTTAGAAGAGTCTAAGGGAAGTAGTAAGTAGAGTTCTAAGTAAGTTTTTGGGTCTGTGAGAGCTAAGAGCGAAAAGTCTTAGCATAGGAAGAGGCTCTACAGCTGAGTGTGCAGAGGCCTATGGTAGAAGTCCACAATTGAGTGCGCAGACCCCTGCAGCTGTGTGCGCAGGGTAGTCAGAGTCTATACTAGAAATATGGATTATCACTAAAGAGAAGTATTCTATAATTACCTATGTATTCTACTTATGTTAATTGCATGCGATTATGTTACGTTGAACATTGGGTTTATGTTTTAATGTTATTTTGATGTGCAAGTTTATATGTTTCTCTTTGTTATAGGAACGCAAGCAAAGATATATGTTTATGGGAAGATAATCATAATTACTTGTTAAGACTATACAAAGCAAAGATAATCTAAGTAGATATAGAAGTAAGAGTAATTACATAGGTGCATAAGTGTCTAAATTGGATATTTAGGGTCCACGAAGGACGCTCATAGACTTTCGCGGAGGCTTCAAGGATGAATAAGAGAACTACATTGATAAGCCATAAAGGGCTTATCGATCTATGCGAAGGCACTGTGAAGGTATAAAAGCGACATCTACCATCTCAAGGATCAGAAACTTGGTTCCTGCATCCCTCCATATTACTTCGGGTGAGACTTCAACCCGTGCTCCACGGGTTGATGCCGAAAGGGCCAGTAGTGTAGGGTTTTGCTTGGCTACTTAACATTGAACCTCGGTCAGGGCCCATCAAGCCAATAAGAAGAAGATACATTTAGTGATAACCATACCGAGATGCTTGACAACCACATGCAGAATTTTTTATTCTGAGAGATGAAGTTGAAGTTGAAGAGTGCTCCAAATGGATGTTATGCTTCTTCATTGTTGCTTCCAAGGCTTCCATCTTTTTAAAGCATTTGGATTCAAAGTGGCCATCATGATTACAAAAGTTGCAATGTCTATCAGTCTTTTTCCCTTTGTTTTTATTTTCCTTATCATTTTGTTGAATTGATTTTTCATTTTGAGACTGAAATTTTTTAGGAAACTTGTTTGGTTTAGGACCATTCTTTTTAGGATGTTGCTTCTTAGGATTCTTTGAATTTGGTTGTTGCTGGGATGTTAAGGATTTATTAAAAGAGTTTCCAATATTAAGAAGACCAATATGTAAGATTTTTTCTTGTTCTCCTATTAAATAATCGTAAAAGGCATCAAAAGAGGGGGACTTGTAGTCTTTTCCCTTAGAAATAAAGGTTTGGACTTGTAGTCTTTTCCCTTAGAAATAAAGGTTTCTCTTGTAGAATGGAAGGTGGAAACAAACACAGAGTAGGCTGGTCCCAACTTAGTAAGAATGGAATAGATAAGGCTACCATATTATTTCTTAACCTTAACACATTCCATGAAAATTATAAGGGTCTTGAACTTGGAAAAAAAATATTCAATGGAAGAAAAATTATTGGGGTCCAACATAAGCAACTCATTTTCGAGTTGATGGGCTCTAATTTTATTTTTAATTCCAAAAACTTTATTGAGCTATTTCATTACTTCATCAGGGGTATCAAGTTCTACGATATGGAATCTAAGGTTTGTATAAATAGACATCCCTATCAACCCACGTGCTTGATCTTGCCTATTTTTCCATTTGGCTTTCTTATATTCATCTTTAGGTTTAACCTCTTGGCCTGAGGCTATTCTTTAAAGACCTTTACTTCTAAGTAAATCCTCAATGTAGGACAACCATTGGAAATAGTTGGCGCTATTAAGAACAACTTGGCATGGACTTTCGATTTTAATATAAATTGAAGTTGTAGATGCTGAAACTAAGTGTTCTAATGGAAAGATCTTGAAAAATTAGGCCAATTAAAGAAAAAGGGACTCTGCAAATAGTTTTCGGATGAAGAAGTTATGGATTTTTGAAGAAAAGTTGTTGAAGATACCGAGGAAGTACGTGAATGTGCGGAAGTGAATTATAATGTTATATTTAAACCCACCCTCCTTTCCAAACATAATCTAATTAACGCACTTAAAAAAAAATATGTGAAGCACTTTTATTAAAAAGTGAAAGTCACTTATACAATGGTTTTATGAGCTACCCACTAAATTGTAACTTAAATAAAAGATAAAGGGACTTTAGAATTATAAGTGACTCACTTTTTATAATGGGTGAGAACAATTTTACATAAAGTAACTTTAAAACATAAATTACATGTGCTTTTTGAAAAAGTAACTCAATAAAAAGAAAGACTTGAACCCAATACCTCTATTCTCATAAAGTAACATTGGACCAAGTGAGCTAGTTTAAAAGGTTAGTAATTTTTGGAAAAGAGGAAGGAGTTTTTTTTGTTTTAGTCACTGAAGCTTTATAGTGTGTGTTTACTTGAGAAATCCCTTTTTTCCTACAAAAAAAATGACACAACCCAAAATGAACATGCAAAAAAAACCAAACTTTACGGCTTGAAGTTAGATTTTTCCGAAAACTAAATATTTTCCTCAATGTTTCTAATTTTCCGAGATCACACTAAGGGGCGGCGAAAAAGACCATACACATGAGAAAAATCCCATCTTTCTGTTTCTGATTTTCCCAGATTGCACAAAGTCGCGGGGTAAAGAGAATATGCAGAAATGAAAGGTATGGATCCAGTAATAAAAAACTGAGAGATAAATAAACCAAAATAAATAGAGAGATAAATAACTAAAACTGCAAATAAAGATTGTATACCTCGAGATCTTGAAAATGACTTAGTTAGGGCTACTGGAAACCTTTTTGTGTGAAGATAAATAACTAAAACTGCAAATAAAGATTGTATACCTCGAGATCTTGAAAATGACTTAGTTAGGGCTACTGGAAACCTTTTTGTGTGAAACGAAAGGGGTTCCTCACTGGAACCGATGCTCCTAACACAATAGAGCAGTGCTCTTAGCTTGAAAGCAATCAGAAACGATAGATCTAGGAAACTTCAGTCAGATGCAGTTGTACCGGCTTCGGATCCGAATCACCAACAGATGTGGCCCTCAAATAGCTTTGATACCATGTAGGAATTTATAGGGTAAGTTGCTCAAATAGAAAACCAAAGTACACCACTCACAAATAGATAACAGATCAGTACACCAATATTCTTGACATGGTTAAAACCCTCAAAGAGGGAAATAGTCCACAACTTGAGTCAATGCAGCCACTTCAGGAAATTTATTAATGTAAAAGAAAGAAAAATTACATAAGCTTCTTGTGAATGGTCACCTCACAAATGACCCTCCACGCACTTTAAATAGAGATCATGGACCAATCAGGTGTTAAGCCACATATCAAGTGTTAGTAATACCGAGAAGAGAATGAGCCGTCAGATCACTTCATGTATAGAACATATCATGACCATCGGATTGTAAGTTACAAAAAATACATACTAAAGAAACACACTTTACCTAACTATAAACTAGACCAAATTATACTTAACTATTTTCTATGTGTTGGAATATCCTAACATGAACAAGTTCACTCATTATCGAGATGAGATTAGATGTGTTGGAATCATTGTTGTCAAGGATGATATGGTGAGCTTGGCTCTTCCAGGAATTCCCAAGAGTTGGCATAGTTGTCAGGACTCTGTCAATGGGAGGTAGAAGCTACCAGATTGGGAACAATTGTGGTCATATTTGGTACAAGTGGAGTTTCAACGAAACACCGGAGATGGGACTTCTTCTAAGGAAGTAGAAGAGGATTTTTCATTAGCGAGTAAGGCCAAGGCAAGGCGGGCGACAAGAATACGGACTTGTCAAAACTCAATTGTTTTCACTATCATGAGCACGGGCACTATGCCACAAATTTCCTATAGAAGAAAGCAAGCAAGAATGAGCCTAAAGGAGCTATAGCAGGTGAAGCTCTAGCTTCACAATTCGAACTTGATTTCACTCTCATTACATGCATGGACAACACTGTTATGGGAGGCGTATGGTATCTTGACAATGATGCCTCATTCCATATGACGGGGAACAAATATCTCTTTAGTGATTTTGTGGAGAACAACCTCAAGTAGAGGATAGAGTTTGAAGATGACAAGAGGTATAGAGCTATTGGGATCGGTATAGTTATGTTTCATAGGGAGTTTGGCTCCCCTTTGAGGATCACATATGTGATGTATATTCCAGGACTAAAGAAGAATCTTGTTTCAGTTGTAGTATTGGAAGATCATGGCTATGATGTGATTCCTAGTAAGTGAAAGGTTTTCCTTAGACACATCACCACGATATTGGTGAAATAGATCAGTGCATGGGTCAAGAACCTGTATGCTCTTGAGGTACAAGATGCATGCAAAGCCTTGAGGAGAAAGGAAAAGGTTAGAGACTTGGTGGTTGAGAGGGAGAGTGAATTACCTCTCAACATGTAGCCCAAGAAGAAGCCTCAGAAACAGTCTCAGACAATTCTGAAGTAGCCACAATTGGAGAATCAAAGAAGAGACCGAGTGGAGGCATCCACTCATGTAGAGACCTCTAGCAGGGGAAAATTTCAAGCCAAATGGGCAGAGGGAGCACATGCATCCATACCTCCATATGTGAGGTGGGGTGATGTGAAGTGATTGTCCCAAGGGGGCTAAAATTGGGCAGGGTCCATTGAGATGTTTTATCTCATGGATCATGCCTTTCCACAGGAGCCCAAAGTACATAGTAGTAGGAAGAATAAGTAGTGATTGATGTAGTCAGAGATCAAAGCGACATAGACTAGAGAAGTCAGATATTGAAGAGCACGGAGAAGGTTTGACAAGAGTGCAAAAAGGAAAAGTCAATAGAAGCGCAAATTTTTTAGTCGACAAAGGCAATAGCAGACGGAAACTTTGATGACAGATGCATCATGCTGATTCAGGTTGGATGTTTTTATTTGTTTCTGGAGTTTTTATAGAAACAACACTAGAGAGAAGTGTTGCATGCAGAACATTCCAAAGGTTTAGGATTAGGATTAAGTTGAATTCTTTTCTTATTGAGAAGGAGTTTTGAAAATAGCAACAAGAAATGTTAAAAATAACATCCAGAAAATTCCAATTTAATTTGTCCTTGAATTAAATTGTGAATTAAAATTGTAATTCTTTTCTCATAGAAACTTGTAATAGTTAACTAAGTTAAGTTGACTTAATTAAATTAACAATTTCAAGTTGGAATTCTTTTGGAAGTCATGTAAGTGTTCTCCCTAAATTTTAGGGGTCCAACATGAGTTTAAATTGAGTTGTAATTAAATAACTCAATTTATTGAGTTATGGTCAATTAAATTTGTTCTAACTGTTTTTGGAACTAATAGAGGACTAACAATGAGTTGGTGTACTAGTGCATCCACAAGTGTTACTCTAGTTAACTGAAGATTCCCTCATGAGAAACTCATGCATGTCAGTTCAGAGAAAAGCCCAGTTGAGACTAGAGTGTAAGGACAATGTACTATCAGTCGTATGATTTACTGAGTTGTAAATATCATGCATGCAATCAGAGCAGGACCTATGTTTGGATTGTTTATTTTTGGAAGCTTGAATTCCCTTTAAATATAGGCTATTCATCCTAGGAATTGTGCAAGGAAATAGGGGCTTGGAGAGCTGCAGAAAAGGCTAAGGATTTGGCCTGAGTTTGCTTGTGAGCTGAGAATTGATTATACTTGTGCAAGGATTGTTCTTGTGAGAACAAGCATTGTATTCTCATCTTGTATTTCTGATTAATGCAATATAGATAGTAGGGGCTTTCACATGTGGCTTTCCTCGGATAAATATTGTGTTATGTGCCATTTATTATTTTCCTCTTGTCGATTACTATTTTCATTGATCTTTATGGGCTTCTGTTGTAGAGAGTAGAGTAGATTCTTGTCTTGTGTTTTAGGAAATTACACGAGTTGTTAATCTACAGTAAAATATACATTTTTCTTGATCCACTGCTATGCCTTCCTTGGAAAGAACATGTCCCAAGTAATATACCTCTATCTGAAAGAAACTGCACTTACTAAGCTTGGAATATAGTTGATGCTCTCTTAGCAATCTCAATATTGTTGCTAAGTGTTTTGCATGCTCTTCCTCATTCTCAGAATATATCAATATATCATCAATGAATACTATCACAAACTTGTCTAGATAAGGATGCAACACCCTATTCATCAAACACATGAAAGTAACTGGATCATTAGTAAAACCAAAATGAAACACAACAAACTCATAATGCCCATACCTGGTCTGGAAAAGAGTCTTGTAGATGTCCTCTTCTTCTATATGTACCTGATGATATATTGATCTCAAATCAATCTTTGAGAACACTATTGCTCCTTTCAATTGATCAAACAAGTCATCAATCCTCAGCAACGAATATCTATTTTTGAAAGTCACCTTGTTCAGTTTCATGTAATCAATGCAAAACATGAGAGTAATATCCTTCTTATTCACAAACAACACTGGTGTACCCCAAGGCAATACACTTGGCCTAATGTATCCCTTTTCAAGCATTTCCTTCAGCTACAACTTTGATTCCACTAGCTATGGAGTTTTCATCCTATAAGGTGTCTTTGATGTTAGTGCTGCTCCTAGTACCAACTCAATAGAAAACTCCACTTCTCTGTGGAGGAAATTCTGAAATCTCTGCTGGAAATACATCCTGAAACTATTGCAAAACTAGATACCTCTTCAAGACTTTTGTATCCTCAACATTCTTACCTTTATCACTAAAAACATGCACTGCAAACAATACACGCCCTTTCCTGCAAGTGTGCTTTTCCTGCATAGTTGTAACCATTCTTACCAATGTAGGCTACTTCTTACCTGTTGTAGCAGCTACAACCACCCTTCAAAATTTTGGCCTGCATCCAATTTCAGAGCCTCCTTTGAGAGTTTTACTTGATGAATGAATGCACTCGAGTTCACTATTTGAGCTCGTGTGAGTCCTCGCAGCCACCTTGCTTGATCATTCCACTGATAGCTTTTTTATGTTGATGTCAATGTCATGCTTGTGACCATCTTATGGTCATACTCAAGGTCTTTGCTTTGTGTGTATATGTTGTGTTCGCTATGTAAATATTCGTCGCGCTCACACACAAATTCACATACAATGTCATGCAAGTTTCGTCATGGTCAACTAACGATCCATCACAAATGTCGCACTTGTCGCTCACACTGTCGGTCAGTCATGTTGAGCATGCATGTCTATATGGTTTGAGTCATCTCGTCATCAAGTCATGTAAGCGTGTGTTTGCAAGATCACATATGCATTTTTGACTCGTTCACACATTTAGTCACTTTGTTGAAGTTCTGATGACCATATTCCCCTCTAACATCCAAACCATCACCCCGCCATCACCTAGATCAACTATCACCTAGAACATTGCAAAAGCACCAAGCAAGCCATTTCAAGTTGTGTTTCCCACAAGCAGATCAATCAACCTCCATGCTAGTCAATTGTAGAGTTTGACCCGGCAACCACCCTGGGACTGACTCCCCTAAAAAATTGTACAAAGGTTGTAGACCTTACCCTCTCCACTCACTGAGAAAACTACACAAATAGGCTGGATAGACATTGAGTTCCCATCCTTGTCTCCCTCAGAAAATTGAGTAGTTTTTCCAATCAGCCCTCCAGTCAGTCGACCGGCTGCTCACCTAGAAAACTACGCAGTTTTCATGAGCAAGTCCTCTACTGCCCAGCAATCTGCTCAGCTCAGAAACTACACGGAGGTGACTAGCATGCCAACCTCCCAACATCAATGCACTTTTTCCCACTAGCAGCTCCTAACAGCCGACTTACAGTTCCCATTAGGAATTGCGTAGTTTTTGTTGCCAAGCTCCAGCAACTGACTGTTAGTTCCCTCCAGGAATTACGTAGTTTTAGCTTCCAAGCTCTCGGAAGTGGACTGCAAGTTCCCCTCAAGAATTGCATAGTTTTTGTTTCCAGTGACCCAACAGTTGACTACCAGTTCCCCTCAGGAATTTCGCATTTTTTGCTGCCAATCTCCCACTGCCTACTCCTTCCAAAAATTACGTAGATCTTGCCTACCCAACCTTTTTGTAGCTCAGATTTTTCCTCTCAAAAACTACGTTGTTTTTTCCTCCATCTGAGCTAGACCTCATGGACAGTCACTGTCGATCTGGATTGCTCATCTTCATCACCCAGTGAATCCTACGCAGTTTTCATCACAGTGCCCGGAGCCTACATCCCATCTCACAACCTTGTCTCCTCTCCTGATCACCTTCATCTAAAACGATCATGTATCATGGTAGACTAGGAGGTTTTTGGATTTGATTTCATCTCGTCATGAGTGACTGCAAATACAAGTACACAAACAAACATGGCATGACGACAAATGGGATGAACGAAGAGAGCACATAAAGAAGGACAAGCTCACTAATAGATGAACAAAAAATACATGCAAAGAGATGTGCTTGCGAACAAATGATCATGCAAATATGTGTTCGCAGATGGACAGATGAGCAAACATGAAAAATGTGTTCATAGATGGGTAGACAAACGAACATGTACTTTTCACGAATGGACAAACCTGTCAAGCCTTCAAACATACAAGCAAGGGGCAATGTGATAATGCAACATCAAGCAAACCCAATGATCATTGAAGATTCCATGCATGTTGCCATTCGAAGATGAAGTTGTGACACACCATAAGGACATCCATCGCCAGCAACACTGCAGCTCAACATGCACACCAATAGCAGCACGAATGTACCAACACTGTCATGTCAAGTCATGTCATGTGTCATGTCATCCACATCTCTAATGTGAGCCATACTATGAATCAATGTATTCTAATGTGGAATTCCAAGAGACCCACTTGTTGTATGAAGATTCAATTAAAGTTGAAAAGTCATGGAAGTCAAAGAGTCATGAGGGTAGTCGAATAGCCACAATGGTCAGTTTCACCCTTTGCTATAAATACCCCCTCATTTGTACATGGAAGGCACTTTTCACCTCTGCTACTCCCACATAGCCTTGAGAGTCTATAATCATTTCTTTGAGGAGTAATTAGTGGCTACAATGCTCCGCATGTGGGGTTAGTGATGTATGGGGTACAATGTGTCTTGGAACTTTTGCTTGATTAAGAAGCCTACTAACAGGCCAACACATTTTCACACATGTATTGTAACTGTTGTAAGACTAATATTTAACACTTGTAATGCATGTTGCTTTAACATGTGTTTAACACTTGAACTAATTCACTTGTTGTAA
The DNA here is from genome assembly GCA_000404065.3 of Pinus taeda. Classification (NCBI taxonomy): domain Eukaryota; kingdom Viridiplantae; phylum Streptophyta; class Pinopsida; order Pinales; family Pinaceae; genus Pinus; species Pinus taeda. Next base: position 53,499 of record APFE030450541.1, on the reverse strand, counting down.
TACATATATGTTAATGAAAATGTGTTGTATATGATGTTAAAATTGTCTCACCTGTGTAGACTGCTCTCCCAGACATCAGACAAACCTTTCACCTAAAACGTATTATAACAACCGTTGCACTCGCACAGACTAATCCACTAAGTATTATACGTGTTATCTTCCCTTGTGTGTTGTGACTGCCTCATCCGTGTGGACTATTCCACCAGAAGTTGTGCACGTCTTGTTGTGTTGTGTGTTCCTAGCAGAGTTGGGAGTTATACCAACCGACTTGGGACTCACTCCTACCATCTCCCTCGATGGTGAAAGAACCATTGACACAAGAGAAACTTACAATCACCAGGCACGCAAGCCTCACTTCTCTCGAGACAAATCATACCACTCTCCTGTGCTGAAAAGCAAGAGTTGAGGCAAATATTTAAGATAATGGCAACCGAGTTGTCGTACTAGATGGGACTCCCACACCAAATGGTGTGAGGTCTAGTTGGGACTTCATACCAGGGTGATCCCATGATGTTGGCGGGGCCAGATGACAAGCTGAGCCCATACATCTGGGTTGAATCTCTTACCCAATGAATAATACACAATTCATGCTCCCAGGGTATTTCTCTCATTTCTCCCCTAATCAGTTATCAATCCCCTATGAGCTTCTCAATCACTTGTCCTTGTTAAGGTTTGACGATGAGGACAGCACATTCATAACTGATCACATTTCTGGTTTTCTTCATTTCTATGAATCTCATGAAATCGATAGTGATGAGTTTGTTTGCTTACTCTTCTTCCTCATCCTTGAAGGTCATGTTAATCGGTGGTGTCATGCCCTGCAACTTGCTTTCGTCCATTCCCTTCTCACTTTCCTCAAGGAGCTCCATCAAGCCTTCGATGAGTGTGACCACCAAGATGTCTATGAAAGAATCTCTCTTTTAAGAATGAAGCCTGGCGAATTAGTTGAGTACTTTGCTACCCGCTTCCTTCACCTATGTCACGAAATTCCTAAATGATTTTTGGACCTTGACTTCATGACCAAAGAGTTGAAACACTTGGTTCATGTCTCCCGAAATGGTGAACCTCCTGATTTTCCTTCCTCGTCAACTCTTGCAGATCATGAGACACCTCATGTCTTGAAGACGGTGCCCCCTCAAAGCAACCACAAATCTAAGAAATCTGCACAATGGGTACCCCCTCGTAATGGTTGTAAAGCTAATAAATATGCGCAACATGTTCCCAACACATTTGCTCGGCTGTCTCCTACCCTAACAGAGGAAATTCCAGAATGGTTCAGAAAGAATATGGCGAAAACTCATCCCTCCATTCCGCAAGAGGACATCACCATTCACAACCCAAGTCTTGAGTCTAATCTGCATCTCTACCATCCTCCATCATCTACAAGTCATGATTCCTTGCACCATGATTCGCTTGAGAGATCTACTTCATAAGCTAGTTTCGCACACTCTCTTGATCCTCAAGCTGTTGGATCAAGTTGTAGTCATGTGCAAGATAGTCTCATCATACAAGCAAAGGAGCATGACAGTGAAGACATAATCAATTCCTCTCAAAACATTGAGCCTACATTCTTGATCGATTCTCGATCCGTGAATCTTGGTGAAACATCATGCACAATCAATTCTTTCAATCAACCTCCAGTCTTGGGCTGTCATCACTCCTACGCTTATGTATGTTGTGATGAATGCCTAAGCACATAATTTGATCTACTGTCATCTCATGTACACTCTAACTAAGATATGGAATGCACACCAGTCAAAGCAAACATCCATATCGAATCTTTCTCTGCACCTCACTTTCCCATGTGTCCTATCATTCACAGCACATCAACATGCGTCGGAGATATTCCATGTTCTCTTGCTTCTTCATCCCATGAATTATCTCCTCGATCAACACAAGAAAATCAGGTTGTCCACGATGAAAATATTCTAAACACACATGACTCTTCCCACTCATCATCATCTTGTGTGTTGCATGAAGACAACTCGTCAAGTTAGCTTGCTGAAAATTTTGATGAAGCCTGTGACAGAGATGGCTTTAATCCTGAGAGCAGTTTTGAAATAAATAACAACAACCATCCTCAAGCCATGCATGATTTGGTTCACATCTCAAAATGCAAGTTTTCAATTCTGGAAAGTTTCGCGACGTGCCAGGGAGTCGAGGCACTTCAACGTCCGTTGATAGTTATGTCAGGACCTCGTGACTCTAGTAAGCCCACCAAACCAAATCAGATATTTTTCTCACTCACATTTCGTATATCTGCATGGTTGCACTCAACATGGATCCCTGTGTAAAGAATGTTTACTATTATGGGTGTGATATTTCAAAATTTCATATTTTTGCTAATGACCGAATCCATGATTCCGTTACAGCATGTTCGTCTTCATGCACCTCTATTACATCTAATTTAGGTTGGAAGTGTCCGTCCCTCATTCAATCATGGGACAACGAAGTAGATCATCTCAAAGACTATCTTTATCTGGAATCATACTTATCGGATGTTCTCTCTCGTAATCAAATCCTTGATATTTTTGCAAATTTTTCACATCAAATCTACCCACTCATCAAGCCAACAATCTCCCTGTGTGATGAAGAGCACACAACCTATTGTGTGAATCAAGTTACTCTCATTTCACCACACCCTAACTAGTTTCACACATTCACAATGCTGGCATACTTTCTATATTTATGTGACTACCATTATGCCTGTGCACTTTTTCATGAGTAGCAGGTGGGTGTTCTATCATGTCTAGTGGACAACAAACTTGGTTCCCTCATTCAGAGTGTTCACACAATTGTTCAAAAAATTTCTTTGTTCGTGTCAAACTGGGAATCTGCCATCTCGATCGACTGGTCTGATTTTTCTTCTACCTTAGGTGGTTTTCATTCAGTTTATCATTTTCCCAACATTACATCCAATGAAAGTCACTTCACACACTACGATTTTCACTGTGTAACATATTTATTCTTAGATTTCTATCAAGCAAGTGAGGCACCTCGGCCTGTGCTGATTGCTATGGTAGGCCCTCACTGTATTGACATGACTAATGAGAATGGATAGAGCTATCTATCCGTATCAGATTCCCATCATGATCCCCTCTCTTATATCAAGAATCCATCTTCTCGAAGATCACAAATATTTCAAAACAACCATCACGAATTTTATGATCCAATCGCTAAATGGCAAGAACAATCTTACTTGGTGAGTCGTGTTGCAGGTCACAGGCTTCAGTCCTTCCTCACACTCGCTAAGAAAGTTGGTGTAGAACAACACACATTCACAAGAGGCCTATGAGGTTTGTTGAAAAACAGTAGTTACGGAAGAGGTAAGCATGTGTGTTGGGTGGTTGTGACACATTCTTCTGCCCACGGGCGAGACCTTCTCTCTCGTGTGCAATTTTTTCAATTTTTTTCATTTTCTATTGCACACTATTTTTTATCTATTTTAATCCCTTGTATCTTTGTGACTGAATGTTGGGTACGCCTATGGTGGCTTCACTAGAAATTTCATTTCATGTAACCCCGACCGTTTAACGTAGGAGTAGGAGTAGTGTTTGCTTTTTCACTTGTCTTTGCTTTCTGGTTTTTGTGCTTGTTTGCTTGTTGACTTGGTTGCTTTGATTGCTTGTTGTTGTTTTCACTTTGTTTTCTTTGCTTATTATTTTTGTTTTCATTTGTTTGGTTTGCTTAATACCTTACTATTTTTGTTTCCGGAAATAAGTGTTGCCAACTACAGCGTTCTAGCTTTTTGAATGAGAATGTAGCTGAGATATGAAGAGACTTGTGACACTGTAGGACTTGGCTAGTCTTGTGTCCATCTTCTCTGTTCTTGGTTATAACCTTCAGTAGATGAAGTCTTGATGGAAAATATGAGCTATCTGCAAGTGAATTTTTGGTCCAACCATGAAATTGTGTCCACACTAGGAAGCCTCATGCCTATACTCAGCTTTCTGCTCTGTGTGTTTAAGCTCATCTAACTAGTATAAATAGAGAAGGGGAAAATCTAAATGGGAAAACCTATGTCAGAGGTCTTACATGTTTCTTTGAAGGAAAAACCTCTTCTACTCTCAATAATTTGGGATCCCTCTTCTGCCCCAAAAATATATAAGTGCCTGTGCACAGTCCTCTTTAAAAAATACAAAGGCGAAAGAAGAGAAAGGGTTCCTGCACAAAGAGGTGAAGCATGCAACTCCACCAAGGTACTAACTAGGCTCGCTGGCAGTGGAGCAACAATGCGTGTGTTCCTACATGACTCTGCCAAGGTATTGTCCAGGCCTGTTGGCAGCAGAGCAACACCAGAGATGAAAACTTATACTCTAAAAATATTCAACTTGCGAGCTAAACTACCCTTTCTAATATCGAAACACAGTGATCAAGCTGAAATTTTGATTGTGTTTGACTGAGTTAGAAAAAGGTGAAACATGTATCTCCATGGGGTAAGTGGTGGAAGCCGAAGTAACCCACACAAAAATTCAATACTCCCCAAGAGACCAAAGCCCTATGCTATCAATGAACTGAAACATAGAAGCTGCAGTTCTACCAGTGTGTTGCTAAGTGTTGTAGCAGCTACAACCACCCTCCAAAATTTTGGCTTGCATCCAATTTGGAGAGCCTCCTTTGATATTTTTACTTGATGACTGCATGCACTCGGTTTCACTCTATGAGCTCATTTGAGTCCTTTCACCTCCCTTGCTTGATTATTCCATTGATAGATTTTTCATGTTGATGCCAATGTCATGCTTGTGACCATGTTTTGGTCATACTCGAGGTCTTCACTTCATGTGTACATGTTGTGTTCACTATGTAAACATTTGTTGCACTCACACACAGAGTCACATACACTTTCACGCAAGCGTCGTGACTGTCAATCAACAATCAATCACAAGTGTCGCGCTTGTCACTCACACCGTCGGTTAGTCATGTTGAACATGCATGTTTGTATGGTTTGAGTCGTCTCGTCGTCAAGTCATGTATGTGTGTGTTTGCAATATCACGTATGCATCTTTCACTCGCTCACACACATAGTCATTTTGTTGTAGTTTTGACGACCAGATTCCCCTATGATAGCCAGACCATCACCCCGCCATTGACTTAATCGACTGTCACCCAGAACAACACAAAATCACCAAGAAAGGCATTTCAAGCTATGTTGCCTGCAAGAAGATCAATCAACCTTCATGCTGGTCAACCAGAGAGTTTGACCCGGCAGCCAACCTGGGACTGACTCCCCTAAAAAATTGTGCATAGGTTGCAGACCTTGCCCTCTCTGCTCACTGAGAAAACTACGCAAACAGGCCAGATAGACACTAATTTCCCATCCTTGTCTCCCTCAGAAAATTTCGTAGTTCTTCCGGTCAGCCCTCCAGTCAGTCAACCAACTTCTCACCCAGAAAACTACGCAGTTTTCATGAGCAAGTCCTCTGCTGCCCAGCAATCCATTCAGCTCAAAAATTCTGTAGAGGTGACTAGCAGTCTAGCCTCCTAGCATCATTGTAGTTTTTCCCACCAGCAGCTCCTGGCAGCTGACTTACAGTTCCCCTCAGGAATTGCGTAGTTTTTGTTGCCAAGCTCCAATAGCTGACTGTCAGTTCCCTCCAGGAATTGTACAGTTTTTGGTGCCAAGCTCTCGGTAGTGGACTACCAGTTCCCCTCGGGAATTGTGCATTTTTTGCTGCTAGTGACTGAGCAGCTGACTGCCAGTTCCCCTCAAGAATTGTGCAGTTTTTGCTGCCAAGCTCCTACTACCCACTCGTTCTAGAAATTGCACAGATCTTGCTTGCCCAGCCTCTCCACAGCTCACATTGTTCCTCTCAAAAACTGCGTACTTTTGTCCTCCAACTGAGCTGGACCCTGCAGATAGTCACTTACGATCTGGATTTACCATATTCATCACCCAGCAACTCTTGTGTAGTTTTCATCAGCAGTGCTCGAAGCCTCCATCCCAGTTCATAACCTTGTCTCCTCTCCTAGTCACCTGCATCCAAAATGATCATGTATCATGGTAGACAAGGATGCTTTTGGATTTGATTTCATCTCATCATGAGTGGCTACAGAGACAAGTACACAAACAAACATGGCATGACAATGGATGGGATGAATGAAGGGAGCACATGTAGAAGGACAGGTTCGCCAACGGATGAACAAATAATGCATGTAAAGAGATGTGCTCATGAACAGACGATCATGAAAATGTGTTTGCAAAAGGACAGATGAGCAAACACGAAAATTGTGTTCACGGATGAACATGCACTTTTCGTGAACGGACGAACATGTCAAGCCTTCCAACATACAAGCTAGGAGCAATGTGCGAATGAAACATCAAGCGAACCCAACGACCATCAAAGACTCTGTTCATGTTGCCATGCGGAGATGAAGCTATGACACACCATGAGGACATCCATCAACAACAACACTGCAACTGGACATGCACACCAGCAATAGCACGAATGTACCAACACTGTCATGTTGAGTCATTTCATCCGCATCTCTACTATGGGCCATACTGTCAATCAATGTATTGTAACGTGGAAGTCCAAGAGACCCACTTGTTATATGAAGAGTCATGTAAGGTCAAAAAGTCATGGAAGTCAAACAGTCATGAGGGTAGTCGAATAGCCACAAGGGTCAGTTTCACCCTTGGTTATAAATACCCCCTCATTTGTACATGGAAGGCACTTTTCACCTCAACTCCTCCCACATAGCCTTGAGAGTCTGTAATCTTTTCTTTGAGAAGTAGTGGCTCCAATGCTCCACATGTGAGGTTAGTGATGTGTTACACAACATTTTTTCACTATCCTTGTACTCCCTGTTCCTTGATCCTGGAGGACCTCTATAGTGAAACCCGCATGCTTTGCCTTCATGGAGAAACTCCCATTATGTCCTTCTTCATGAGTAGATCATTTACCTTTTGCACCATTTCCCCTGAAACTTCTATTTTGCCTAATTTACAAGACCGGCGCTAATGACCTTTGTCTCCCCCGTGCCGATGTGCAGAGATTAGCACTATTCCTTATGCTGATCGGTGCGCCTGAGCTGTGTTCCAGTTGTGTCGGTCCTGTTATGGAATTTTTTTTAAATTAGAGCTAAAGCTTCCATCTTTAGAAGCTCCGTAACGGAAGTCTGGGAAATGGTTTGGTCAGATGGGGTTGAGGATGACAGTTTGGGCTCCTTTCCCCTATAATAATGGAACTACCTCAAGGGATAATTCCTTCTCCCATGAGAAGAGGATCCATCTCCCATCCATCTTTCCTATATAAACCTTGTTTCTTCCCAAGCACAAACTAGTGACTAGTGTGAAAATTAGAATTAGACAAGCAAGCTATTACTAGTTGTAGCCATCTAGTTATGTGAGGGAGAAGTGTGTTTGGTTTGGAGTGAATCCTAAATGGAAGAGTCTTTAAACTATTGTTGTTTGAAGCCATCATGAAGTGCTAGCAGGAGTGCGTGGGAACCTGGTCTTGTCAAAGGAAGACTGCAACGTCAAGACAAATGGTTGTAATCTCTCTTTGATATTAATATATGCAACTATCGTTTGATTTCCTACATGTTTTCTAATATTATGTATTCATGTCTTAATGCTTCTTGACTGATTAAGTAGGTGGAATTGCAATTTGTCTATTATTTTGTTTGTGTGTTGTTGTTGTTTACTTGTTTCGGGAGCTTGAAGAAGGAAGTGAGAGATTGCTGGAGTGAGCAAGCGAGGACATCATCAAGCAAGATAAGTGTCCAAGAGGTAGGCCCTCTTGATTGGTTCTAATCTAAGGAAATCTTCCATAGAATGTATCTGTTGTGGCTAAACCCATTATCGGGTTAGAGGAATTCATTTGTGTCCACACTTATAATTTTACTTCACCACAAATTGGCGACTCCGCTAGGGAGATCCCATTATTTTCTTTGTTTTTGATTTCATGATTTTGTGAGAACTTTACTAGTTTCACATTTTCCCTTTTTTTGTTTCTTTTCCTGTTTTGAATTTTTTTTATTTTTTTCTTATTTTCCTTAGATAGCACATGTAATCGACTGATAGTCATGCCGATCAGCAAGAATTGCAGGGGAACAGTTGTGTTGACCCACCTCTGGCACTTGTTGTTAGTTAGGCAGTCATGTCGATACCATTGATTGAAGGTTAGGGCTAGACCCCAATCTTGGCTAGTGTGTTCCGCTGTTGTGTTTTTTACCATGTGAGCCTTTTGACTATTTTTCTCCCTGATTAGAAAGCTACTTTTTGTTTAGTTTTGCTTGCTTGTAGGCTTGTCATCTTGCTGTTTGATTGATCGAGTCATTAAGTGGCCAACAACAGTAGGACATCTAGCTAGTCATCCCTTCAGTAGATTGTGGACTCATCAAGTCTGGTTGTGGGTGTGTTTTCTCCTTTCATTTGTTTTTGGTCCCTCTTACGACTTTGACATCATTTTGCACTAGTTTGAATGTCTTTTTTCCTATATAGATTACCTTGTCAGTCTTGTCTTTGGCAAAGTTGGTGTTTTGTCAATCTAAATGAACTTCTCTTTTCATGCTTTCATCTGCTTGAAGAGCTCATAGTCTCGAAATTTTTTTCATTGAAAGATTGTATGCAAAAGTTTGTTTCGTTGTTTCATGAGAAAGTGTGAAATTCTAGCTTGTTGCATCATTATGATTTGCATCTTTTAAAACCCAGAATTGCATCAGCATTTGAAAAGGAAAAGAAATTTGTTCATTTCGAAAGGACTAATAGATAAATGCTTGTCAGGAAATTAGGAATTGGAATGCATTTTTCATTAGTTTAATTTTCAAAAAGTGTAGTGAAAAATCATTTCATTTTCATTTGCTTGATTGTTTGCATTTGATTGAGTAGTTTCTACCCTCTCTAGTGTAGGCATTTCATCGAATTGAAAGGGTATTGTCCCATTTAGTTTCATTTTAGGTTTTTTTAGTAGCATCGCTAAGGCCTGAAAACTGAAACTTAACTCAAGATCAACTCTAAAATCAATTCAATTTACCTAAGGCACATTTGACATTAACGATCACATCTAGAAGGTATAGGCTAGAGATGTTTTCTAGCATCTATAAACCTAGGAGTTGTCGTTAGCTTCGGCATTAGACAGCGCTAGCATGGATTTGTGCACCCCGTACCATCGCTTATAAAATGGGAAAGCCCACCAGGCTGAAATCATTTTATCCTTAGGAAGCTAAGTTGGCTGCCTTGCAAACATGATACACCGAACACAACATTCGGGGAGATTGCCTGCTCATACTTCTTGGTTTGCTAGGAGGTATTCTGCAGTTCACGGTTGCCTGGTAATCCTATTTACCTAGATCATCTAGAGTAGTTATTTCATCGTTTTTACTCATTAAACTTAAAATATCATCCAAGCACTTGTCCTTTCAAGCTCATTTCCAATCGAAAGTGATAGAGTCATCTCTGTTTCTTTCTCGAATCTTAAAAAATGAAAGAACATCAGTCTTTTATGCGTCTTAAATAATTGATTGCCCACGATCCAAAACATCCTGTAAAATTTTTGACAAAATTGTGAGTTCCCTTAAAAGGACATTTTAAAACCTTGAAGTTATTTGTTCTGTCGGCTAAGACAAGGTCATCATGGCTGAACGATCTAGTTCACCCATTTCCTCTTTCTCTCCTCCATCTGAAAGATTGTCTGAGGAGCCTCAAAGCCATTTGACGACCAAAACATTGAGCTCGCAATTGTTTTGAGTGTTCAACCATTATCATCTTGTCCTCCACCTACTTTCGATTCAGGGTCATCCACTGGTCTTGACCTGGAATCTCTGGATAATCCCATTCGAACTCTAGAGAACTCGCCAACCACTGACAGTTAGCTTGGATTGGTTATCTATCCTCCAAACTCTCTGTTTGACGTTGTTGTGGTATCACCACAGCACCCTTATAGTCCATACAATCAATCAGGTGTTCCTTTGGAACTATCCCCCAATACACATTCGACTATTCACCATTGTTTGTTTCTAGACATGGAACCCGAAGGCGATGCTCTAGTCACTTCTCCAGACAAGTTCGATGTCTCAACTCCACAAACTATTGAGGGGCGAAGAATTTCAGTTTCAATACCCTCCTAAGGGTTTCCCTTATTTAGAAGGTATTCCTGCCAGCTTGCCGCCTGACTATGTGTCTTTAGGGCACTTAGTTTCAGGCACACCGAGTGCCTCATCACTCTACCATAACTCTGTTTGGGCATTAGGCGTCAGGCCTACGTCAGGTCCGTTCATCATGAACACAACCTTCCAAGTAGTTTTTACTTTAATCCCAGTGCAACCCACCATCCTAAACACTCTTGTACCATCAATCCTGGTTACGATTCAGTCGCAACTAGCAGTTTCAAAGATTGTCTCTGCCAGTTCCTCTATCCTGTTAGTCATGGCTAGATTGTGCCACCGCCTAGGGGCAGAACCTAAATGTCTCTATGGTTTCAGGTGCCACTAATGTGAGCAGCTCACAAGCTCACATGTTTGGTATAAGCCAACCCTCTTCTGGTATTATTTACAACCCTGTTGACCCTACTGGACCAAGCAATGTCTAGTACCAACAGGTTCAAAATCCTGGTGGTCCATCTGGATTGAACAATGTTCAGTATGAACAGCCCTATGGGGCTCAAGTCCAATACCAAAATCCTTATGTTCCATACAGTTATCAAGGATTGGTTAATCAACCTTACACCATCCTGTCTGGGTATTACATCCAACCTGGCTATGACCAGATTCAGTTCGATAATTTCTCGGGCACTATTCAAGTACCCTTGCAATAGCAAGGACAACTTTTGCGACAAACAGGGCAGCCTTTGTTACCTCAAGGGAAACCTTTGCTGCAGCAAGGGCTTTCCATGCAACAGAAAGGACAGATTATCCCATAGAAAGGTCACATGCAACAAATGTAAGGTCATCCCTTCTAACAGTTGTAGTAGGCCACGTAGCAGCAGACGCAATATGCTTTTCATACCTCTCAACTCATACCCTCACAGGGCCAACCTCTGCAAACCCAAGGACAAATTTTGCAACTGCAAGGTCAGCAAAACCAACCTAGGCAGCAGCACCCCTTGTATACCTATCAACAAGGGAAACCCATGCAGGGACAGGTTCAAGGTCAAATCCTGTAGCAGTAGGTGCAGAATCCTCTTGTCCAAGGCCAACAGGTATAGAATCCTATCGGTCAAGGGCACTAGGTATAGAACCCCTACGTCCAAGGGAAATAAGCGTGTCAACCCTATGCCCAAGGACTATAGGTCTAGAACCCTCTTGTTCAGGGACAACAGGCCCAACAACCCTATGTTCCAGGACAACAGGTCCCATACCCATATATCCAAGGTCAACAGGCTCAGCAACCTTTTAACCCATACGTTGCATATCAACAACCTGTGCATGGACAGTTTCAAGGTATTCAAGGTCTGAATCCTCCCTTTGGTTAAGGTAATCCGTAATGGGGGCAACCTCAGATCCTATATGGCCAAAATCCCCCATTGTGAGATCAAAATCCTTACCATCAGGGATGGGCTCCTCCTTATGGGCCCGCTTATCGACCCCCCATGCCTTTTAACATTCAATTAACTTTCTTGGCTACACTTGAGTTGTCGGATGTATCATGTCTTACGAATGATCTAATTCTTCATTCGCCATACTAGCCTCCAGTGCCATCCAAGATACCAAGTGATTGCCCAAAGTTCAATGGAAAAGTTAAAGAAGAGCCTTAGGCCCATGTGATGACATATCACCTTTGGTGCTCGTCGAACTCATACGTGGATGATTCCATTCATCTTCGTCTTGTCCAACAAACCCTCACGAGTGCCGCAACAAAATGGTACATCAAGCTACCTCGAAGTACTTTTCATGACTTCAACTCATTATCCATGGCCTTTATCACGCATTTTCAACTGTCGGCTCGTTACAAAACAGGTACCTATCTGCTCACATCGCTTAAGCAAGACACGATGACGCACATCTCTGATCATATCCATAAATGGAGATGTAGATGTCGACTTATCAAGTTTGAGATAACTAATCAGCTTCTCACCAAATAGTTTACCAAATCATTCGTAGCCCGAATTGCTCGCGATATAGCCATGGCTGCATGCATCACTGAAGAGCAAGCCATCACTCGTGCCTAGTACTTGGACCTGGTATACTCTCAGTCTGGCACCTTATACGAATTATTACCCAATGCTCCATGGCCATCATCCTATCCCGCCACATTGAAGTCACCTGTTGTCCCTCCCATTGATGGAGTTATTGGTTCAGTATCCCAGACCCCTGCCAAAACTTCTTCCAAACAGAAGTCGGTCTCGAATACTGCTCCCAACAGTTCATCTCAAAACCCTCCAGGCCCTGGTAAAACCTCAGTGGTCCACGCTATCTAATCTACCATAGCCGACAAATCCTCGAAAGGAAAAAAGAAAGGCAAAGGCAAAGCTAAAATTGATGCCCAAAATAGGGTCCTCCTGAATTGTCTGTTGGTGAATATTTGCAATGGAAACCTAAGTATCCTTGCCTCATTTGCGAGGAGGATCACTATACTAAATATTTTCCACGATAATCCAAAGTTATTAATTTGCTCAAAGGGACCCCTATTTTCCTCAAAGAGCCTTTTCCATCTCAGCAGACTCAAGTGGTAGCCAACCCCGATCTGCTTCCTCTAGATCTCAAGTTTTCATGATGATCACACCCATTAATGTGGCTACCCGATTGAAGGATTATAAAACACCAGCTCCCACAACAAGGAAAGAAAAAGAAGTTCCACATTCTTCTTCTACCCCAAGTTTCGACCCTCTGCAAATCGAGTGCCCTAACCCTGATTCTTCTCCACGGCCACCCTCTTGAGGTGTGCTATGGAAATCCTCATACAATCCCAACACCCAAGCCACTCGGTAATCCCAACACACCGTCAGCCATGTCAGCTCTCGAGGTACTCCAAAGCTGCCCATCACAATGGAAATCTTTGTTGTCATCTATCGGAGACATTGATCCCACCGATTCTAATTTGATCTATTTTGATCTAGAGAACCATGTTCTGAGACTCCCTCATCAGATTTCCTTTCTTATTAAGGTAATCATTAACGAAAAGACCATCCAACACACTATCATTGATGAAGGTGCTTCTACCTGCATCATGTCAATTGCGTGCTGGAAGGCTATTGGTTCCCCTACACTAAACCAGTCTCCGAACACAATGGAAGCTTTCGATGGGAACGATTTGTGACCCTTCAGTATCTTACCCAACCTTGCCATCACCCTGGAAGGCAAGACAATGCAAGTCAAGGTAGAGATTGTTGATGCCAATCTCAATTATAATCTTCTACTAGGTTGAAGTTGGACCCATGCCATGCATGTCATAGCCTCCTCTTTGTTTCGTATGATCCATTTTCCCCATCAAGGGAGGATTGTCACTATTGATCAGCTATCTTTCTTTGCCTCTTCCTTGTCTGATGGAAACATTCCATATGTCAAGCACTCTGGTGCTCCCTTTAAGAGCGTGGGGGCATGTCTCTTCAAAGATTCTACCTTAATGGGAAATTTTCCACTACCACCTCCTCATGTTGCCTCCATTAACATGATCTCGATCAAATCTGATCCCTGGGCCATACCTGCGCCAGATTTGGTTGATGCTTGGGGTGATTTCATGTCGCTTAGTCCTACCGAAGTCAATTACGTGGAAATTGTTTCAGTTGCAAACTCTGCATCCTTTGATTCTCGTATCTCGAATGCCTCTCTTGATGTGTGTTCTCAATCCCCCCTAGCTTGGCACTTTGGAATCTTCTGATCCCTTAGCCGAGACCTTCCTTGCCAATGAAGGTATCATGGAAATCATGTCTCTCGAGGAACCACCATGGATTGATACCCATCATCGCTCCTCGTTCTTGTCTCGCCCGGTGGTCATGTCTACCTCTTTCGAAGAGTCGTCTTATCCATTTCCACCATTGGCTGTTACTCATGAAGTATGGTCGGAAGGAAATTTGAGTAATATTACCCAAACAATCTCGATTAACATTTCTATCAAACCCAGTGTCATTGAAAATGTTCATATTGGGGTATCTTGTTCTCCAGATGAGATCAAGGCATATACTTCTCTTTTTGAGGAATTCCATGATGTGTTTGTGTGGTCTTACAAAGAAATGCTTGGCAGTGATCCCAGCATCGTGGTGTATGAAATACCAACATATCCAAATGCGAAACATGTTCCCCAACAACTTCTTCTAGTGCACCCTAGAAAGGTCGTTGCTATTAAGGGCGAAGTCGAAAAGCTTCTCAAAGTTGGATTCATTTATCCCATTCCCCTTACAGACTGGGTGTCCAATATCATCCCAGTGAATAAAAAAAAAGGCATGATCCACATTTGCTTGGATTATCGAGATCTTAATTGTGCTTGTCCTAAAGATAACTATCCTACTCCCTTCATTGATCAAATCATTGATGAATGTGCCAGGAGCGATATCTTTTCCTTTATGGATGGTTTTTCTAGTTACAACCAGATCAATATTGCACTGGTTGACCAAGAGAAGACAACCTTTATCTACCCATGGGGTACGTTCGCATACAAGAAGCTCCCTTTCGGCCTAAAAAACGTTGTGGCCACATTTCAGCGAGCAATGTCCTATGCATTTCATGATATTCACAACATTGTCCACTGTTACTTGGATGACATTCTTGCCCATTCTCATAAGTGAAAAGACCACCCATATCACCTTTGGAAGATTTTTTTGCACTGCAGGCACTATAACATCCGATTAAATCCACACAAATTTGTTTTATGCATGGAATCAAGACAATTCCTCGGCTTCATCATTTCCAAGGGCGTGATTCTCTTGGATTCGCTAAAATTCGAGGCCATTGTAAACTTACCCCCTCCATCTTCACTGCACCAACTTTAGAGCCTCCAAGGAAATGCCAATTTTCTTCATCATTTTATACCCAACTACGCTAGGCTGGCTACAGGATTTACCCAGTTTCTCAAACAAGGAACACCCTTTGCATGGGATGAGATAGCCCAAAATCTTTCGATGATCTTAAGGATGTCCTTATAAATGCTCCTCTATTGCATCCACTAGACTATTATCGATATTACTTCCTTTACCTAGCCACAACCCCTAGCACCATAGCTATGGTCTAGGTTCAAGACGATGACGAAGGCGCTGAACACGTGATCTACTACCTGAGTCGGAATCTCCTTGACATTAAAATGAGGTATGCACATGTCGAGAAGTTGGCTTTGGTCATCGCCTAGGTTGTTCAACCTTTTCAGCATTTTATTCTCTTATGAACGACTACAATGATTTCTGAATGCAACCCTATGACCTATATCCTGACTCGTCAATTGGTAGGGAGAAAGTATTCTAAATGGATCGTTATCCTACAAGAATTCGATTTGGTCTTCACTATGGAAAAATCTAAGAAGTCACTTGTTTTCACGGAATTGATATGTTCCCTTCCCTCCAAAGCTCTCCCTGCTGGTGTAGATGAAAAACTCCCAGATGAGACCCTTTTCCTGATTAGCACCCTTGATCCATGTTACGGTGATATCATCGTGTATCTCCAACCCTCCACGTTTCAGTCCGCGTTGACCAAAGATGATCGTCGAAGGATTCGACATCATTCTCAACCCTACCGCATTATTGGTGATACTTTATACCATTTCGATGTCGATTCTATTCTTCGTCGATGCCTCACAGTTAAGGAAGCTGAAAGAATTCTCAATGATTACCACTCCAAGGCATGTGGTGCTCATATTTCTGGTTATGCTACAAATTAGAAAATCCTTCACACTAGTTATTTATGGTCGTCCATCTTCAAAGGTTGCATTCTTTTTATCCGCAAGTGTCATGAATGCCAAATCTACCAATGCAAGATGTGCACCCTGCTCGCTCACCTACACCCCATCATTACTATTGGTCCCTTTCCCAATGGGGCATCTATTATATGACATGTAACCCTCATTCGGCTGGGGGGCATGGATACATTATCGTTTCTATGGATTACTTCACCAAATGGGCCAAAGTGATGCCTACATATTCGGCAAATGGTAAGATGGTGGCTCAATTCCTTTTTAACCATGTTATTTCCAGGTTCAGTGTACCCTAAGCCATTGTCACAGATCATGGCTCCCATTTCAGAGATTACATGATGGTAGAACTAACATCTACATTGGGCTTGCACCATGATTTCTCGACCCCATATTACCCTTAGGCCAACGGCCAAGTTGAAGCCGTGAACAAAGTTTTGGTCACCATGCTTCAGTGTACTATTGGGATGCACAAGTCAAATTAGCATCTCATGCTTTTTTCTCTGTGGACCTACCAAACTTCAACCAAAGACACCATTGGCTTCACACTATTCCAGCTGGTCTATGGTCTAGAAGCAACATTACCAATCAAGTGTGAGATTCCTTCACTTAAGTTAGTTGTTGAACTTCTCCCTGAAACATCACCTCAAGAGGAATGCCTCTTATATTTAGAACGACTTGACAAGACTCGTGGTCTCACTACCTTCGTCATCAAAGCACAAAAGAATGGGTCAAATCCAATTTCGACCAGTCGGTCTCCCCTCGCACTTTCTCTGAGGGTGATTTGGTCTTGCTATATGACCAAGCTAATGATAATATGGGGGCAGGAAAGTTTGAACCTATGTGGCACGGGCCCTATATTGTAAAATGTGTTTTGCAGAAAGGAGCCTATGAACTTATTGATTATGAAGGAATCCTCTTGATAAGCCCCAAAACAGGCTTTACCTCAAAAATTACTATGCTTAGGTCATCTTGCATGGTTACTTATGTACATTAGTGTGTGATTCAGTTTTGTACAACGTGGTTTTGTGTGAAAGGTTTCAAACAACCCTCCTATTTACTATGTTTTTCGTGCCTTGCAGATGTTTGTAGCTCCTCACATTGGTTTCGCCGATGGTGCTTTCTGAAGTACCCGGAACCTATCATCCACGGCATGGGCTATCTACAACCCTAACGGTGAGTTGATCGAACTTCAAGGTATCTGCCTAGGTCATACAACCAACGAAATTGTTGAATACAGTGCGATCATCGAATTGTTATCAGAAGCCATCACTCTGGGCATCAGAGAATTGGTTGTCAACCTAGATTCACAACTTGTCGTCCTTCAACTCAATGGGAAATATTCCGTCAAGAACCCTCAAATATTATGAATGTATCTCTGTATCTGTCTCTTGGAAAGACATTAATTATATTACATATCATCATATTCCTAGATGCATGAATACATTAACAGATGCATTAGCTAATTACGTGTTGGATAGACATTTTTGAAACATGTAGAAGATAAGACAAACCATTTGTACCATAATAAATAGGAAAATATAACATATATACATATGTGAGAAAGTTTGATACATAAAAACCCCAAAAAATAATATGTATGTCTATAATAACATCGGCGGCTCATAGGCCTCAAACAATATGTGAGTACTGGACCTAGGAACTACTTAGCATGGTGGTCATGATAGCACAAGACAGCTCGTACTACGTGACTTAGCAATCAATGGATCTGATCTGAGACTCCCACTTTGTGCTTCTAGAACTGTCGAGGCATGTCTCCTATCTGAGCATACTCAGGGATACCATGAGTCAACTCCTCAAGGTTCCTCGCAATCTCCTCCTCGTTATCACTCCCTTCCTTATAAGGGGCTACAACATCAATAGGACAAGGATAGCGCCTGGCTATTACAGACATCCTGGCTGGCCACTCTAGTCCAACATCTACATACACAAGAGAAATGTTATAAGCATGCATATACTAAAAACAATTAAACACCATTAAAATCAAAATTTGATTTTGTTTTTACCTTCATCATCAAAGTCCTCCCCATCTGGCAAGGGCATATCCGAGTCTCCACAGAAATCAGTGCCACTATAAGGCCAATCCTCCACAACGATTTTCTGTCGTCATAGCCACAAAAAGAATGCTAGTCAGTAGGACATCTGCTAACCCCCAGTGATCCTAGGCATCAAATGACTCTAGCAGACCATCTGCAGATCGTGTGGCGTAGGAGGATTAACCTCAGTCAACTGATACTAGAACAATGGCACTCGCTCTCGGAGAAAGGTCATGAAAATTGATCTGAAGCCAAATTGCTTCATATTTCTTGCCTTCGCCTTAGACAACTAGAGCTTGATATTCATCTTCATAGCCTCTGCCCAATTGAAGATCATAGGAGTTGTGCAGTCAATAGCGTAAAGGAACTTCAACTTCCTAGTCTCATGTTCCACCTGGGACCCTGCCACTCTATTAATGGTCAACAGAAGCACCCTCAATGTCAAATCCTGCACACTGGAAATCTCAATCTTCCCACTTTTGGATTTCAGGGCCTTAAGACAATGCGTGGCAAGCAGGGAAGATATGCTTGCCCCAACCGAATGTGACCCATACAAATTCATTAGCTCACCTCTGCGAGACAGCCCAGTGATGAAGTAGATGTCTGAAATTGTCAACTCCAACTCCTGGTCCCCAATGACAAAAATCTCATGATTGATGTCCCAAAGGCTTATCAAATACCAAAGCAATTCAGGCTAGGCCCGCATCCCTGGTGTAAGGAAAAATTTGAGGAGCACGCAAGCCCTCAAAGCCTCCAGGAAATTTGGATCATTCATTGTCTGGGTTTCCACATCTTCATGTTCTCTTTCCTTCCAATCCACCATTTTCGGCGATTTCTCTCTTGCAAAAGCCATTTATTTGAGTCAATCATCAATTTTGACACATAAAAATAAAATTTTAACGGCCAATTCTTGAGAAAACTTGTTTTTTCCCTATCCACAATGTCGATGCGTCTATTTTAGAAACAGTCACACTGGTCGACACGGGATGGTCGTGCAAATAACCCTCGATCGGCGCCATCCCGTGCCCAGAAATTGTGCTGACTGAGGGTGAAACAATTTCTCAAAAACCTCCCTAAAAATCCAAAAGAAATGAATAAAAGCATATATAGATAGCATGAAAATGGAGCTCAAGGCTTCGGCTGTTACCTGGAACTGACAGCTCATCGATTGACCTCTCGGATCTCCCGCAATCCGCTTCGGAAAAGCTAGGGCAAAAGTGGGTAAAATTCTTCACTGCAAAGGTAAAATGGTAAATGGTAAAAGTATATTTACTTTTCCCCTTTTGATTCATTTTTTTCATGAAAATATTTGGTTTTGTAAATATTTTTGACCTATTTTGCCTCAAGGACTTGATAATACACTTTGCCTTGCTCGTGCAATGACAGGTGATGGATGTTCAACGATGGCAATGAGTCATATTTCAGCACTTTTCTTGACTCATTAAAACCATATGAAAAGATCGTCGAGTATTTTTCCCTTTTTTACTCATTAAAGAGAATAAAAACGGGGGTCCACTTTCAGCTCTTTTTTGACCCTTTAAAAATGAACAGATGGTCGAGCCCTTGTCGTTTCAAACTTGCTAACAGATGCAAAAAGTCGTGCGCCCAATATAAGTTTACCCCTTTTTCGGGCTGGAAGGCACTATTTACGAAAAAGGTACTCCTTGACTGAAATGGTCAATCGGTTCTCTCAAGTATTGTTTTCTACCTTTTTAGGCTCGAGAGACACAAATGTACGAAAAGGGACCATGTGGAGTTTTCTTTTACATGTCTTTTTCAAACTCTCTAAACATGAAAAAGATACCACGTTACACTTTTGTCGGACTCGTTAAACTATTAAACAACATCAAATTCGTCACCATGACAAACACGGGCTTCTCCTTCCTAGGGCTCATTAAACTTACTAGGCCAGATTTGTCTAAAGGATGGAATTACAGTGCAAGCACATGTTATCCCCTTCAAGATTGCAATTAAAAAATAATTGGGGTACTTGCCAGAAATGGTGGGGGGGGAATTTGGAAACCTATCGAGTCGTGTTGGCAACTCACTCTTGAACATGACAATCTTTGCTTCATGTCGGGTTGGGACATCCTCCTTTACATCGTTGACCTTCCTGGGTTTGGGCCGTTTATTTTTTCCTTCCATATGATCTCTACTATGTCACCATTACCACCAATATTATGGATCCAAAAGCTGCCAAACTTCCAATTGTGTCACTGATATGTTCAAGAGTTGTCCTTCTGCAATTACACTTACCTCTATTTCTCTGTATCATCCTAAATCACTTTACATCCTCTCGTCCCACATTGATGATGTGGGATTCATTATGGCGCTCCTTCGACACAATCACTTTCTGTTGACATCATCTCATTATCCAGGAGGTTGATTGAGAGACTCCCTTCCAATACCTTAGAGCTTGCATGCCTCAATGGAAAGTTCTTCGCACTCGATGACAAGTTCACATCATTGGATTTTGATCAAGTGATTTCATGGGTGTTCGACTTCAATTCCTATATTCACATTTCGTGAATTGTGATGATAGTACCTTTAGGGCCATTTTCATTATTGGTGGTGTCTCTCATGCTTCTTAATAGCTTATGTCATTGACTGGTAATCAAGTGACTTTCTAGCATGTTCGACGTCAACACATCTATTCGCATGCTAGGATCTATACTTTTATTGGGTCGTGTTGGAGCTCAAGACCCTGGACTCAGATTATGAAAGTCCAGGTTGCGAAGTGATGTGACATTATTATGATGATATGCATGTCTCTATTAGATGGATGGTTGTGACAAGACCATGAGTTATCATATGTGATCCTTCTCATTATTGGATGGCTGCAACCATACCTTGGTTTCGTTATGATCCTCTTTGGCGGATGGTTGTGCTCATACATGCATCCATTTACATGATCATTCTTTGGATGGTTGCATCCATGCCATGATTCATGTATCATTTGAACGAGATCTTAGTTTATGTATATGTATTTTTACTTGCTTGTATGTTTTCCAATGGTAGACCAGTTCCCAACACTAATTTATAAATAATTTCATCCCTCACTTTGGTTCGACCTTCACACTATAGGGGGCATCTGTTACACAACATTTTGTCACTATCCCTATACTCCCCGTTCCTTGATCCTAGAGGACCTCTATAGTGAACCCCGCATGATTTTCCTTCATGGAGAAACTCTGATTATGTCCCTCTTCATGAGAAGATCATTTCCCTTTTGCACCATTTCCCCTAAAACTTTTTTTCCCCAATTTACAAGACTGGCGCTTGTTATCACTCAAAACTTTTCCTTAGAAGTTTTGGAAGAAGGGAAGGCTTCGAGGTAACCACAAACCAAATTTTAAGCATAGGCTCTAGCCAACCTATGGCTCAGAGAGGGCTCTCTCTATATAATTTGGCTATGTTTACTTAGATATTAGGCTAGTTCTAGAGTTCAAGGGGGTTTTTGATTTGTATGAAGATTTGGTAGTGGAATCCTTAAAACAAGAGAAAAGGTTGATGTCTTCAAAGAAGGGGCAGCAAAGCTGGAGTTAACTCACTAAAGGGAATATTCAAGGGACAAGATAGCAGAGTGAAGTACAAATCCTTGGACTAATGGTGAAATGAGTCTTAACGGAGGTGAGAGGGCAATCACGAATCCTCGAACCGAGGCTAAGATGGGGGAACAACAGTGAATCATGAGTAAAGGGAAATTAAGGATCCTTTACTATAGACAAAAGGAGAAACTACGGAAGCTAAGGAGCAGTTAAGAATTCCCTAGCTAAAATAGTTTAAGAGAAAACATTAAGAATGTATAACAGTAAGACAGAGTGCAGTTAAGCAAATTCTGAAATAATATTCAAGTTAAAACATTCAGATTTCTGAAACATTTAAGATTGTGAAACAACTTTAAGAGAGATAAAACAACACAAGATAATTACTCATTTGTACTCCGCTCTACACATGAATCCCCTAAAATATCTGATATTTATTCATCAATCTAGCATGCTGGCCTAGTCAATGATACAAAAGCTTTTATAGTCTTTAAACAAAATTCTATTGAAAGTATAAGAATCCACCCTACATACTTCGATTTATGAAGCATTTATACAAAATGTTTTTACAAAATATCCCAAACTAACTTGGGAAATAATCTAGGAAACTCAAAACATCTTCTCACAGGAAGATAGTGACATCTATTAAACTATTTTCTTGTTGTCCTTTTTATTGTGGTTTAGCTAGAAGTTCATGGTTACTAATGCTCTGTGCTGCCCAAAGGTTTTTTTATTCTATATTGATACTCTTTGACACAGATACTCTTTGATCCTATAACCATTTGAATCTGATGCTCTTTTACCTCGTTGACTGTGTGTTTGACCTTTAATTGTGTTCTGCTATAGTAAGTCAGTCAATTTTTCACATTCTTGATCTGTTGGTAATCGGATACTCAGCATTCTCTGGTAAGTTTCATCTACCTTAGTTTATTTGGAAAATGAAGGCTTATTTACAAACAAATGTTTTACCTCATGTTGGAGGTAAAATAGATTTTCAAAGGAACTGTACAATACCTTTCCTGTTGGTATTCCTGAAACCTGTGAAGTAGCCACTTGTTGTCTTGCTACCTCCCTAAGTTTGTCATTGTAATCTCCTTGTTCCATAGGTTTATCATGAATGACTAAGGGATTAGGTAATCCATGTTCCTATAGCTTATCAAAATTAGACATGAACCTATCAACGGCTACTTGCATTTCCTTGTTCTTTTCCTCTAACTTTTGCATAAGGTCCCTCTTGGTGAGGACTTTCTTTACCTCTAGAATAGTAGTAGTCCTGTCTTCAATTTCCAGTTCCTGTAGTTGGTACTTGTTCTTTGAATTTAACAACTGGATGAGCCTGGTAGCCTCTCTAGGCTTGTATCCTAATTCTATCTTCACTTTCTCAATACCCTTTGTTATTAATCTTGTGAGATCAATCTGCTCACATATGACCTATATGGATGGCCAAATATCATTAACAGAGTCAATGATATTGGCCCACATTTTTTTCTTGGCTTCTCCAAGTGGCTCCTTTAGTGTCAAGTCTCTTTCCATTAACTTGAGTTTTTCCTTTATCCTTGTAGCCTTCTATTCTTCCTCTTTCTGCATAATCTTGGCAAGCTTATAGTCTGTTTCTAAGCTTGCCACCTGTTCCTTTAACTTGTTTATCTCATTTGTCTGAATAGACATTTCTTCCATGGCCTGAACAAGCTTGACTACTTCATCTGTTGCTGGACCTGATGTTGTTGTAGAAGCTGATGTGATGATGGGAAAGCCAGTGCCTATAGGAATTTTTGGAGCCAATGTAGATGCCAATGTAAGATGGTAGTGCAGTAGTCACTATAGGGATTACAGCGGGTGGTGTGGTCCCTACTTCACCTTGCTTCAATTGGATTAACGCATCCAATTCCTTCTTTGTTCTCTTCAACTAATCATTCAGCTTGAGGACTAAATCCATTAAGTCCTTGTGCCGAGTTTGAGACTGTAACACCTCCTATGTTTGTGGATAATGAAAGGAGGGTATATTTAGTTGCTTCTTCAGTGAAGCAATGTCCTTGTTCTTATGTTTTATTAACTCCTTTGTTCCTTTGATATCTTTGGGATCATGTCCCATCTCTATGATCAAGTCTTCCAAAGACTTGATTCTATTATCCTTGGCTTGTGATGAAGCTTGTTCAAGCTGATACTGAGCTAAGATGTTGTTTAGGAAACTTTGCAGTTGATGAACAGCTATGGACTTCCCTGTCAGGGTGGAGTAGATCATTTCTCCAGCCTACTTGTAAAACTCTATTTGGTCCACAAGGTGAATATCCCTGGCCAACACCTCAAAATCAACTTCTTATAGTCAGTGGATGCCCTTGGTTGCTGCACAGTTGGTTGAATTAAGAACACCTGCATCTTCCCTTATTTGATGTCAAAGGCTGACATCAATCTATTTTGACCTGGAGTAGAAAGTTTGAAAAACTGAGCATATGTCTTAGCTTTCAATCTTTCACTCCTCATTTTTATCTCTTTGAATCTATCTTTGATACTTTTATCCTGGTTTGCTGGCCTGCTGAAAGACGAGGCCTCTACACTCATCTATCTCTGTACCATCTGGGTTCATGAGGATGATGGGGGTTGTGTTTCCTCTGAAGGAGCAATACCTTTACTCCTTTTTGGCTCAGAATCAGTTATTTCAAGTGAGCCATTGGTATCTTCCTGTTCTGACACAGGATTGAGTCTAAGCCTTTTGCTTTGGCCTCTTTCATAATGAAGATTTAAGGATTGTGTCCCTGAACTTGATCCTTCCTCCCTGCCCCTTTTGGGATTTTTCTCCTCATTCAGAGGAGTCTGCATGATATGGGGAGTGCTCATTGTCCCTTCCTGAGGTGGTACCTGTAAAAATGAATTTTCATCAAGTTGATTTCCCGGATCTAATAATGTGTTTTCTGCAGCAACTTTACTATTTTCCATGTCCTCTAAAGTGTTTTCCACCAATTGCAATTGGTTAGCATACTCTTCTATCTCAGGGATACAGTGATGGATATAGGGAGCCATCTTGTTTTTCTGCCTTCTTTTGTAGATGAAATCCAAGGGATCATATATCCATATGAAGCTTTGTTTTAATTTTAATCTCTGAAGGATTAGGTATGCCTCCTTTCCAGCTTCTCTGCTATTAAAAATAAAAGGACCCAATTGGTCTTTGATCTTGAGCTGGGCTTTCTTTTTGGCTTTGACAAAGTTTACCTCATCTGAATTTGTTATCTGCCTGTAGTACTCCAGGGAAAATAACCTCATTGGGAGGTATTTAGGTAGTTTGTATGGGGCAAGCTGGCACCTATAAAGCCTGATTTCAGTGTGGTGTTGGTACAAGTACCAATCTCCCACCTGATGATTGATGTTTAAATGAAGGACTCTCTTGATCTCAGGACTGATTCTTGGTGGAGGGGTTCCACTGAGCATGGTCATCAAAGGGTAGACAAAGGAATCTATGAATTCATTGTATGAATAAGGGGAGGAATATTGATGAATCAATGGGGTCCAGAAGATGACTAATCTTGGTTGGCCCTTGGTGTCCAACTTTTGCAAGGTAAGTGGGAATTTATCTGCTTGGGAGTAGAGGAACATGTGGTGTAGTACTGAGGACTACTTGAAAACCCTTTCATTTCCCTTTCTTATGAACTGCTCATGCGTTCTGTCAGCTATGAATGTGGAAAATTCATAAATGGTTGCAGGAAGTTGTCCTGGGTTATAGATGGACATGAAAGCTAGGATGATTTCATCAATGTATTCACTTGTGGAGTAACCCAAAACACAAGATATCATGGATACAATATTTCTGCCCCAAGGAGAAAATATAGTTGCTACATAGGGAGGGGAGTCTTTGGGGGTATACTTCTCTTCTATGATCAAGGTTTGGATCAATTGGGCCAATCTTGCAGAGCTGAGTTTGGGAGATAATTCCAACATGTCTCCAATTGAGAGGGGAGTTATGTTTGGCCCTGGCTGGAGCTGTAGCATCTCATTGATGGACTCAGGAGTGATGGTGAAAGGACGTTCTGGTCCTGAGACATGATGGTTCTATGACTAGGGAAGTAGCAAGCATAGCATATATGTACAATTTCAGGAAAAATGTGGACTTGGGGGAACTAGTACTTGGGAAAATTTGACTCCCAAAGGCCAATTTCATCAGTATGGTTCACGATTTTGTCCCTACTTTGGCAATGTATTTTGAGCAGGAGCTCTATGACAAAGGTATCTTTTATCTGGAAATCTCTATCAGCTAAGGGAAGGTGTTCCAGGTCCAAATGGGGCATGGAGATGGGTCTCACGTTCAATGCAGTAGGGGTAGCCATAATTTGGTTCTTGTGGACTTGAATTAGGCTTGCTCAAGGTTGAATTGGAGTATTCAGAGGTAGCTTGACAGTTTCAAAGTTTGAGTATTCAATAAGGTGCATTATGGAGTCTATTGGAGTAATTTCAATTAAGTTTTACGTTTAACAAAATACTCAATGACTGGTCTAACTTGAAATTGACAGGGCACTTGGTGAATTCAGGTTTAAATACCTGAAATTGAGGCAAATTGACTCTCAGCAGGGTAACTAGTAGCTACAATTAGTCGAAGGGTGCTTGTGTAAGCTGCACGGTTGACTAGGTGGTCTGTGGCGTTCTCTAGAGCGAAATTCGCACGTAAGTTGACAACTTCGATGTTTTGCAGGTGTTGTGCATGCGTACAGAAGCTTGCAGGTGAAAATTCAGTGAAAAAGACATTTTTGGGGCTTTCTGGTTTTTATATGGAAAAAATGTTTTTGGCGGGTACAGGTCAATAGTGACTAATTTTTCACGTAGCAGGGAGGCAGTAAGTGGTTAATTTTGCACCGGTTAGGGGCATCGGGTGGCATTTGGGAGGGGCCGCCTGATTCCACCCAGCGACTGACACGTCACCAGGGTGGTCTCGTGGAAAATAGCCTTTTCAGGTATGTATCGTCCGGTGGATGATCCCGCCTGAAATGGTTTCTAGGACATCGGATCTGGGCCTTCAGATCAGACGGTGGTCGGGGTGAGATTGCGCGCAGAGGTTAATGGGGGACCTAACAGGCACTTTAAATATGGTGGTATCAGGATTAATGCTGGTTAAGGCAGAATTAGGCCATCAGAGTTATTAACAGAGGGCTTAATCATGGTTTTGCCTAACTTAATCGCAGGTCGATTAGTTAGTGTGTTTTTCTTGGGTTTGATGTATCTTATAGTTTATATTTAAACTAGGGTATAACGATAAGTTTATATAGGAAATTAATATATATGGGAAAAGGGTTATTAATGGGAATTATTATATAATAGTTGGAAGTTAATATGAACAACATGGAAATGAAAAGCGCTAAGCATAATGTATCTTTTGTGATTTGTTTGTTTTCGCATATATGCGTTATAACTTAGGCTAAAGTGTTTTTGTGGGTTTTTTATAATGAAAGGGGAATTTACATGGGGGTGATTACTTTCCCTAGGAAAATAATGTTTTAACCTTAGGAAAAGGGGTTTTATTAGGGAAATTAATGAAATGAAGGGGGGATGAATTTTTATGAGGGGAATTTGGTACTTGGTATCTATACATCATTGAGCCGAGGATCCAGTCCCTCCAAAAGTCATAGAAATTCTTTGAGCCCATTTGACTTAGAGTATTTTAGTACTTAGAACTTTATTATGGGAAATTAGTTAAGTAAATAGGTAAAATGAATGGGGGAAGTTAATCAATTAACCTTGAAATCCATCTTCATGCTTGATTGACCATTTACATTTGAAACCTATGATGAGAGGTGATAAATATGTTTTTTTCCCTACCATCATATTTCTGCAACCTTTCTTCTACTTACCCATCTACTTGTCCTACATTTTTTTCTTCAGTTTAGTAGGGTGCATTTAGACTAGCAAACCCATATTAAAACATTTTCTTTTCTTTTCACAAACAAACTATCTAATTCTATCACTATACCGTCCAAGGGCTCAGATTAAACTGATGAGCTCTTTTTATTTTCATCTACCTAATCTAATGATCTGCCAAGATTAAACAGTCTGGTCAGATTTTATTCTCTAACTATCAACATGAAATTTAAATCATGGCATAATCAAGATTAAATAGTATGATTACCCTGGATTGTGGCATGAATCACAAGATGCACACAATCATTACTTTTCATAAAGTAAATAGTAGTGGCATTTAGACTTGCACACTTTCATGGTCTCTTTTCGTATTTTCGGGTTCATATTTTTCATTTTTTTTTAACCTTTTTCTTTATTCTTTTTCTCTTTTATTTTTTTCTTTTAGGACATATCCTCTTTTCATTTTTTATTTTTCAATATGGAAAACATTTGCAGAATGCAAAGGTATGTACATATTACAAGGCTTAACCATAGCCATTCAAAATTATGACTCCAATTGGTATAGGAACCTAACAGTGGCTCCACTTGGGGATCTCATTTCCTTCTGAAATGTCAAGAACTTTGAGATCAATAGCCTTGGAATTTTGACTTCAGTTACCTTGTGATTTGTTACCTTTCAACCTATTTTATTCATACTTATGATAATAAATCCTTAAAATCTTAGGGCCTTCTCTTCGGGCTTCAACTCCAAAGGTTTACCATCCAATCCAAACTAGACTTTTTCAAAATAAAATATACAGACATGGGAAATAACAATTAGTAAGTAGGTTCTATGTAATGTTTGAGCATTTGACCATTCACTGGTCCTCCTTCTTCATTACCATCTAGTCCTTTAAGGAAGAAAGAATTGTTCCCTCTGTAGGCATAAATGATATAGGATCCCTTCCATAGGAAATCAAATTTCCCATGCTTACCCTTCTCTTCCCTTCTCGAGTCCCACTTGAATAATTTATCACCTAAGTAGAAATCATCTGCCTTGGTCCTTCTATCAAAAATATTTTTGATATTTTCCTGCACAACTTGAGATCTGATGTAGACCTCCTCTCTGGTTTGCTGGAGATGAATAGTCTGGTTAATTCTCCTCTAGATATCATTTGGTTCATATTGCAATTCTTGGAGCATCTTCATCACTGGTACTCCCAAAGAGGATGGAAAAATAGCTTCTATGCCATAAACTAGCTGATAGGGAGATGTACCAATTGACTTCTTGGTAATCAGTCTGTCATCCCATAAGGCTTTGACTAACTTCTTGTTCCATGTTTTCTTATTATGTTATAATATCTTCTTAATAATGTTCACCAGGATTTTGTTTGAAGATTTTGCCAGTCCATTTCCTTGAAGGTAGTAGGTTGTAGAATGACCTAGGGTGATGTGATACTTATTGCAAAATTCTATCATTCATTTGGATTTAAAAGCTATTGCATTATCAATAATGAGCCTGGTTGGGCATCCAAACCTAGACAGAAGTTGGCTTCAAGGAAGTTAATAATAATAGTATATGTGGATTGCCTTGAAGGTATGTCCTCTATCCATTTTGTGAAATAGTTTGTGGCTATGAGGATCCACTTATGTTGGGCAGAGGAGGGTGGGTGAATTTCACCAATGAAGTCTAAACCCCATTGTTGAAAAGGTACTGTAGTAGTGATTGGTTTAAGGGGTAATGGTAGAAGTTTTCTTTTTCCTTCAAAAATTTGACACTTGTGACGAGAGGTCACAAATCCCTTGACATCAGAGAATAAAGTTGGCCAGTAGAAACCTTCTCTTAAGATTTTATCTGCAGTGGTTCTCCAATAGAGGTTTCCACCACACTCACCTACATGAAAGTCTTGTAGAAATTTGTTAGCCTCATCTTTTATCAAACAGTTAAGGAGAATTCCTTCATGATCTTTCCAAAACAAAACATTATCAAGTATACAAAATTTCAAAGATTTCATTTTTAAAAACCTACCTTTGGTTCTAGATAATCCAAGAGGAGCTTGTAAGTTTTGTAAAATGTAGATGATATCAACATACCATGGTGATTCACTAAAGGCTTGACTGATCAGTGGAGTCGCCATCTCCTCTCCTTCATCTAGTGCAACAATAAAGTTTATGTCTAAGGCCTGACAGTTTGACTCAGCCATAAGTTTGGCTAAGCCTTGGCCCTTGATTAACTTTGTGGGTTTGATCTCTATATCATACTTTAAGATAGTAGCAATCCATTTTCCCGTTTTCCCATCAGGACCTTCCTAAGTCAGGATGTCTTTGACTACAGAATTGGAACATCGGCTACTATATGAGAATACAAAATCTATACCCTAAAATATTTGATAGCTTTGACTAAATCCAATGCTTGTTTCTCCATTATGTTGTATTTTAAGGGAGCATCTCTCAAGGCTTCGCTAAAGAAAGCAATGGGTTGTTCATATCCTTGGTCATTTTCTACAATAAAATTGCAGCGATTGTATGCTTAGAAGCAAAGGAAAATAAAATGAAATCCCTATCAAATTTGGGACTAACTAATACCAGGGTTATTGTCAAGGCTAGCTTGATGTCTTCAAGCTATTTCTTGGCTTCGACAGTCCAACTTAAGGTCGAATATTTTTTTAACATGTTATTTAGTGCTCTAATTAACTTTGCTAGGTCAGAAATAAATCTTCTAAGGAAGTTAATCCTTCCTAAAAAGGCTTGTAGTTCTCTAATATTCCTAGGGTGTTGTATGAGCAAGATGGCTTCAATTCTTGTAGGATCTATTCTTATACCATATTGAGAAATGATATGCCCTAACAATTTCCCTTCTTCCAATCCAAATAACGATTTCTTGGGGTTCAAGGAGATGCCATACATTTTGCATTTTATAAAGACCCGCTTTAGATTATATAGATGTTGATTGTCTGATTTTGAGAAAACAATAATATCATCAAGATATATCAAAAGGAAATCATGGATTTATTTGGCAAAGGCTATATCCATAGCCCTCTAGAAAGTGGCTCCTGCATTCATTAGCCCAAAAGGCATTTTGACATACATAAAGATGCCCCAAGGAGTGATAAAAGCAGTCTTGGGTTGGTCGTCAGGGTGAACCAAAATTTGATTGTAACCAGAAAACCCATCCAGTAATGAGATTTGGTTGACCCAACTACCCTTTGTAAGATGTGGTCCATTTTGGGAAGAGGGTAGTTGTCTTTAAGTGATGCTTTATTTAGGTTTCTGAGATCTAAACAGAGTCTGATCTCACTAGTTTTCTTCCTGATTGGGACCAAGTTTGAGACCCATTTTGAAAACCTTATTGGTGCAATTATATTGGCATCATACATTCTCTTAATTTCTTTTTCTATTGAAGGTAATAAGATAGGATTAATTCTCCTAAGCTTTTGTTTGAAAGGTTTTTTATTCTCTTTGAGAGGAATTGTGTGTTGGATGATGTTGGTGTTATAGGATTTAAGTTCCTCATAGCTCCAAGCAAAGACATCCTAAAATTATTTTAATAACTCAATGTATAGTTGAATTGAGGCTTCTGTGATCCATAATAGTTGAAAGAATGACTTTGGTGTAAATCACATGTAGACAGACATTTGTCGACGCGTTTCGAACCAACTAGTGTGGTTCATCGTCAGGACAAGTTGAAGAAACAGATCCAACTACACCTGTTAAATAGTCTGAGTAGAGACTCCAACGGCTAAATTCGACTCTAGGACCCAAGTCAAATTTATATTTTAAAAAAAAATTAATATTACTATTTTATTATTATTATTATTTATTTATTTAATTTAATAATATTATTATAAATAATTACATTCATGGAATAAAGTAGACTTAGGTCCAAATAAATAAATATGAAAAGTATTTAAAGTAATTATTTATTTATTACAATATAACATTAAGTTGTTAATATAAAATAATTATTCTTATTTATTATTTCCTTTTATGGAAATAATTACATAAATGAAATAAGCTAATGGTTAATTATATACACTAATACCAAATTTTAAATCAATATATAATCTTAATTAAAATTAGGTTGTTAGGATAAAAATAATTTAATGGTAAGTCAAAAACAGTTATGAATTCATTTATTAAATTATTTGTTAAATATATATATATAGAGTTTGTTAAGGTAAAAGTTAAGATTAAAAGTCTTTATTGGTTAGTTATAAAAAGGTAAGATATTTGTTTATAAAACTATTTAATTAATTAATTATTTATTAATATTATTTAATAAATATCAAATTTTACAAAAATTATTTAATTAATAATTATTAATACATTATAATAATATATAATATAGAAAATAATAAAACCCAAGACTCTTTTTATAATTATTATTTAGGTAAAAAGTAAACGAATTAATTTTCACTAGTTTGAATCAAAAAGAGTTTCAATTATAAACTAATATTAAGATAATTTATTTAATTATACTAATTTAATAAATTTTATTAATACATATATATATACATCATATTAGGTCTAGATTTTTCATATATTAATTTAATAATAATTTTAATGTTTAGTGTAAAAAGTAATTTATTACTTTATTACTTACTAATCATATATATAGATATATATATTAAAAAGTTAGGATCAAAATGAATGCAATAATTATAATGGGGAACATCTTTACAGTTCAGATTTTTGGGGATTCATTGAATGTGATCAAATGGGCAAATGATCAAAGTAGATGCCAAAATTATATTTTGCTTCCTTTATTAGAAGAAATACAACAATTAAAACTATCTTTTAACACATTCTCCATTCATCATATCTACAGGGAACGCAACGAAGACGCAGACAAGCTTTCTAAAGAAGGTTTACAACAAGATCTGGGCAGCTGGAGAATAGAGGAGGAAATCAATGGAGGCGTTCACCACTTAGACCAGCCTCCTCACATGCAGCTCGCCTCAGCATAGCAACAAGGGTCTTTCTAGTTTTGCTTTTTTTGCTTACAGCTGAAAGTCTGTCCTACTGAAACCTGTTCGTAGTCTTTTATGTTAGCAATGCTCTTCTCTTGTTTTTTGTTGTGGGTTGTTTTCCTCGATAGAGGAGGCCCAGAAAATGATGCAAGAAAATGTCTTTATCTGTAAAACTGTAAAATTGTTTTGACTCTTTTTTATATCACTGAGAAAGGGAGCTATTTTCCTCATTAGAGGAGGCTCGACATGACCCAAAGAACTCTCTATTAAGGGGAGGAAGAATAGCTTCTCATCAGGTGTTATGATGGTTTATTATACAACAAAAGGAGTTGCGGCATGTACTTAAAACTTTTATTATGAATAAAAAGTTTGTTTTTTTCTTTGGAAAAGAAAATGAATAAGCTAGAGATTACACAACAACAGAGCATGCCGCCTATGAATTCAATGTCAAACCAAATGTTAAAGTGCACATGGAGAATACACATTGTTTTTGTGATCATAAGCTTGGGGTGCAATTGAGAACCATAATTATAGAAGCAATTGATAAGAAGTTTATAACTTCAAAATTTACAAATATGGGCGGTTTAAAGAGAGGATCCTTGGATCTACAATTCAACACAACTAGTAATTACCCATTTGTTGACTTGATTCTAATGGAATTGTGTGGAGGTAAAGAGTTTTAATTGTGCAGAGTAAGAACTGTTGCACATATAACCACCTCCACACATTGAAAGCCTCTGCAAAATGGTTATATGTGTGGAGTTGTGAATGGTTATATCTATTCCATGTTATATTAAACAAACAATTAAAAAATTATCTATTAAAAATAATCAATCATATACCAAATAAATTTAAATCTTTATGAAAAAACATCTTCACTTTACTAGATTCACTAAAATAATGGTATATTACTAAATCTTTAATTTCAACAATGATAGCAATTAAGACACAATATTT
Source organism: Pinus taeda (assembly GCA_000404065.3). Lineage (NCBI taxonomy): Eukaryota > Viridiplantae > Streptophyta > Pinopsida > Pinales > Pinaceae > Pinus > Pinus taeda. The sequence goes on along the minus strand of APFE030450541.1, from coordinate 20,378 downwards.
TACAATTAATTTAAATTGTTCAGTGAGTGACTCTCTGCATACATTAGTTAACATGTCATCCTTAATTGCTTCAAATTTATTTTTGGAATATTCTCTTTTACCTTCTAACCAGGAACATAATTATCTTTTCAGTATTCTCAAGGAGTTGTATATATGAATAAGGTAGAGGTTACACTATAGCAAAGCATGTCATCTATGATTTCAATGTCAAATCGAATGTCAACGTGCACATGGAGAATACACAATGTTTTTGTGATGATAAGCTTGCGATGCAAACTGAGAACCATAATTGTGAAGCAAAAGTTTATACCTTCAAAATTTTACAAATATGGGTAGTTCAAAGAGCGAGAGCCTTGGATATATAATATGACACAACATGTAATCATCCATCTGTTGACTTAATTCCAGTGTAATTTTTAATTGTGCAGAGGTGTGAAGTTTTCATTGTACAAAGGTGTGGAGTAAAAACAATCGCACATATAACCACCTTCGCATCTCCGCACAATGAAGGCCTCCGCAAAATGGTTATATGTGCGGACGTGTGAATGATTATATCTATTCTACGTTATATTAAACAAACAATAAAAAATTGGTATACTAAAAATAATCATATACCAAATAAATTTAAATCTTTACGAGAAAGCATCTTCACTTTATTAAATTTGCTAAATAATGTTATATTACTAAATTTTTAATTTCAACCCTGATAACCAATAATATACAATCTTTTACCATTAACTCAAATTCTTCACTTAGTGACTCTGCATATATTAATTAACATGTCACTGTCAATTGCTTCAAGTTTATTTACATGTCACTGTTAATTGCTTCAAGTTTATTTTTGGAATATTCTCCTTTGCGTTTCTAGCAATTAACATAATTAGCTTTCGACCCAACTTTCAAGTTAGTTATTCACTCTACACTTTACATAGTGGGAAAAATGATTTCAATATTTTCTTATAATTGCATCTAAACAATAATTCAATTGAAATGAAATGGATCACATGTTATAATATTTACGTTAAGATTTATTCCATATTATATCTTTAAATAGTTTGAAAATATACTATCATTGAAATTAAATACTTTTCACCATTTTACTCTGGGACAATTATTCAACTTACATGTCAAAGTTGTATAATCACACTCATAAAATCAAACACAATATATATGTGCGACAATTATGCCAACATTTTATTTAATTTATCAACTTCACATAGAAGCTATAATGTTTTGGCCTCATAAGACAATTGTCATTGTTTTGGTTTCTCTCATAACGTTTTCAGCTATAGTCAAACTTTGTAACATGACTATAACATAAAACAAAATATCTCATGAAGTGCACATATATTATGGTTTTCAATATAGCGAGGGGACCCCTAAAAATGCATAGTGAACTAACGCATCAAAATCATGGTTTCTATATTTTAGGAGGTAAAGGGCATAATTAAACATTTAGGTATCTTATCTCTCAAAATTGTTGGCATTTATTGATTTGGAAGTCACATGGACAATAAGATTCAAGTGTTCAAAGTGAAATCTAATGCTATATTTAGTTAAACTAAGCTATTATATTAAAGGTTGTCACTGTAATTGGGAGTGTGTGATAAATTATGTGCAAGGAATGGTGTTTGGAGTAAGGGACACGAACTTCCCCCACACAATTTCTCTATACACCCTTTCTCCTGCACTTCCCACACACCCTTTATTCACACAACAAAATAATAGCAATAATAGTAGTATATAAAAGTTTCATTCACATATTTGTTTGGTTCCCCCTTGCTTATGTAAGGGACCGGAACCATGTTAGTTCTAGGAAGGGTAGTAGCAGTAGTAGATGAATTCGACGAAATTTTTTGATAGATTAAATTTCACGATGTAACATTGCGTAATGGGATTTTACTCTATTCAGAATCGCTAATATCTCTTTTCTTGCTTCACCCATTTGAATATTCTATATAACAAGCAGTTGGTATTGATAAAATCACCATTTGCAACTTGGTTAAATTTTCTATCCTACAAACCCTTGAGCATGATTAGTGTACATTGTTCCCCAAGAACATAAGGTTCTACGCCATGTAGTTACAAGAATTTAATACGTGAAAATAGTTCCATGCCATGTATTCATAAGCATTTAGTGTGTAGAATTATTGTGTATCTACTAGATTTTACACCCACATTCTTTTCCACGGGAAACATGTAGATCAATGGATCTCAAGAAATCCACATAATTGCCATAATTTTTTAGTTTAGTTCTAATGTTGAATCAATGCATCAACTTCGATGGCTATAAAGATATGGATATAGATGTTGTAGTTTTTAATTTAGTTTCTCATTTTGTATTTAAATGCATACACAACAAAATACTTTTAGATTAAGCTTTAATAGGATCCAAATACATCTGTTAATAAACACCCACCATTTGTTCCACCTTGAGCATGGAGATGAATGGATCTCATAGTATAGTTATGCAGAATGCAGAAAGTTGAGGTGCAGAGTCTTCGAAGTAAGTTCATTGTCCGAGTGCAGAGGAACTCTGCATTCCACACAATGAACTCCATTTTCATTCCGAACCAAAGATAGGATATACACACTATCAGATCATACCATCTTTGGGTGGGTTGTACATTCTTTCTCTTGGTATCATGTAGCTTTTATATTAAGCGCCAAAGTGATAGGATTCTAAATTTTTCCTTTCGTATCAATGTTTCAATCGAATCCAAATCTAAATAGTTTGTTTTGTATGAAAGTTTGTTTTGTATCAACATATATTATGAAACATTTTTAAATTCACCCAATCTAAATCCAAATTTAAGAGTTGAAAAATACCCACATTATCCTCCACTAGGAGCGCTCAGATCGATGGCTGTTAGGATGTCCATATAGTTGTTGTACTTTTTATTTTAGTTATAATGTTGTACCAATGCATCAAATTCAATGGTTGTCAAGATATGGATATAGATGTTGTAATATTAAATTTAAATTCTGATTTTGTGAATGCATACACAACAAAACATTTTTAAATTTGGCTTCAATAAGATCCAAATCCAACCGTTAATGCATACACCCACCATCCATTCCACCTTGAACATGGAGATCAATGGCTCTCATGATATAACCGTGCAAAATGCGAAGGTGCAAAGTCTTTGGAGTCTGCACAATAAACTTCCCCGACACTCCAAATTAGAGATAAGCTATACGCACTATTAGATCCTACCATGTTTGAATAAAAAGCTAATGACGTAGCTCAAATATTTGTTCTTGAACTTGAAGTTGCACCAACGTAAGCGGATTCGATACAAGCTTCAAATGCAAAACATGCAAAACTAACAGCAAATTTCGAAGCGAATATATTCTTGGTTCTTGGTTCAACTCCTCATGCTACTCTAAAGCTCTCATGAAACACATAAATAACATTAAAAATATTTATGCACATGAAGCAACTTAATCCAAAACATGCACCATAGAATTTTTTGTATATGCGCGTTTTCCTTTTTGGTTATTAACAATTGTCCAAGCATGCACTTCTACTCTATATCTTTAATAGTTTAGAGCAACTGCTATAACGACTGCAAAGCATGCATATCTCTAGGCTTAATTTTCATTGTGTGGAGTGCATAGTACAAATTGCGACTTGCAAAACCCATAGTACAAAGTGTGACTTGCAAAACCCAATATTCTCAAATAACGACAAAACCCAAATCTCACAGAAAAAAAGCACGAAGAAAAACTATACTAAAGTGATTTTCATTATATAGAATACGAAAACATAAGGCGAAAATAACAAACATTCTCACATAAGAATGAAACGCAGATTTGCACAAACAAACACAACCTTAATCAATTAATTAAAACCACGCTACAATGCAACTATTAATTTATACGTATCATTCTTGTTATGATTTTCGTGTATATATATTGATATTATATATATTATAATTATCCATTTATATATATACACATATCATTTTATATTCATTTATTTGTTATGATTTTCATCTATACCTATGTTGGGATTATATATCTTGTGATTATCAATTCATATATACTTATATATGAATATATATGTTGAGTTGGTTTATATTGTTTATATATGTACATATACGTGTTCGTTCATATACCTATCAATAGATGCCCTCGATAAGTCTCTCACGGGGAATGGTTAACTCACACGATAACCTAAATTAAATGGACAAACCATGTAGGAACAATATCAATGGTACATGTGTGTATTTATTTACGCAATAAGGTTTGTATTATTTTCTGTAACAATAATTTAAGTTGTTTAAAAATTTATGAATTTTCAAAGTTTAACATTATAAATTAATTTATTATTTTAAGACTATATCTAAATTTATTTATCTAAAATATTATTGGTTCAATTATTTCACTTCTTATTATGTAATGATGGCAGATGTATTTCACTATTAATTTGTATTGTACAATTTAATGTACAACTTCCACTATAAAATGATAGATGTATTTCATCATTATTATTAACAGATCATAATTAAATATAGTGACATATATTCGACACATATTAACCAATCAAAATTAAACATAGTGGTGTATATTTGGTCACAAGAAAGTCAAATCTTTGAAATTTCCAACCCCACAAGAAAACCGAAACTTTGAATTAAACATAAATATGATTATTACACGGAAGGTGTTTTAAAGGGGAGAGTTCCTCTCAGGCCTTTGTCGTCTGTCCACAACAAATCACTTGTGATGCCACATACAAGAACTTTGTATATATAATTAATTTATGTCCTCTTCATATGATACTCTCCCATGTCTCATATTGTTTGCTTTGCCGTTGGGTTTACTTTGTCGTGAAATTGCAGAGGAGGAATAATGACCCAGCTGTCATTATAATTATTTATTCAATGTTGTTATCCCAACCGCCAGGGGAAACCCAATAGGTATAAGATTGATTTGACATTAATTCAATCAAATTATGAAATATTTTCCAATAAACTAAAGTATAACTTTAACCAATTAATTTTATAATTTTATTAATTATTTATTTTAATTATATATGATATAATTAGTTATTATAGCAATCCTAATTTGGCACTTCCCACCAATACTATTAAATTACTCCCGTTTGTCATTTCATTTCTGAAGATATCAGATATTTGTATTTATTCAATGTTATTATCCCGTGATCTCAGGGACAACCAATATGTATAAGATTGATTTTGACATATTCATTCTAATTATGGATATTTTCCATTAAAAGTATATTTAACCAATTATTTTGAATTTATTAATTCTTATTATTTTTAATTTTATATGGTATAATAGTTATTTATTAGAAAATACCTAATTTGGCACTTCCCAACAATACTACCTAAGTTATCTCCCGTTTGTCATTTCATTTCTGAAGATATCAGATACCTGTCATATCTGCCTGCGATAGAAAATAACGTGGAAGCAGCTCAGGTCTTGCATTACGTATTTTTTTTATTCAAAACGTAATTGTTTAGCCTTGTGTACAATGTGACTTTCACCCTACTCTATTTAATTAAAATTCTTCACTACCGTGAGCCAAGCAAATATGGAAATTTGCAATTGAAATTTAAATTGCAAAATGTCTAGAATGGATTAGGTAATAATCCACATCAATTGTTTTGGTGAGCGAAGCAAATATGGAAATTTGCAATTGAAATTTAAATTGCAATATGCATAGAACAGACTGTAATAATCTTTGAAGTAAATAATTGTAAATGTTATTAACCGTTTACTTATAATTTATTATTTATTATTGTGAAATCATGAATTAAGTAAGAAGTATGGAATAAACAAACTAATTTAATATTTAAAATTAGGTTGGCCTTAGTCAACGTTTATAACATGTGTTTATCTAAGTTTATTATAATAATACATTTGATAACATTTGTGACATGGACCTCTAATTTAAATATACTTAAAATAAGCAAGAATATCTACAAAGTAGCCCTTGTTCAAATACAATAGTTAGTTCATACATTTCAAAATTCAATCACTGAATTAAGCTGCAAGGAAACGCTAACTATGCGGCTTTATATATATTTGTGAATGAATATATATTTGGGAACATGATATGTGTAACAAGGCTACATAGTTAGCGTTCTTTGTCACTTAGTTTAATAAAATATTTTAATGTCATGATATATGTACTCCAAACAATAATAAAATTGTAAAATAAATTATATGAATATTTATTTAGCCTTTTTTATTAGTTTTAAAATATACTTAAATATTTTTTTGGTAGATCAGAGATATATAGAGTGTGAAAGCTATATATAATATAATTATACTATATATAAATGACTTGAAAGAGATGAAAACAATTAAATATTATTTATATTGTATGACGACAATTTTTTATATAGTGTTATATTATATAAACGGCCTGTTCATTAATAATATTGAATAAGAGTTGTACAAACTGTACATAGTTATTTTACATATGTTTTTCAATATTTATATTTTTTAAATTTATTTTTTAAATAAAAAATAAAAGTTAGAAAATTGTCTATTCAATACTACAACCAATGAATGAGAATGTCTTAATTTAATTACAAACCATTTGTGTTTATGGTACATAGTAATTAATATATAATGTTATTTTTCAAATTATTTACATTTATTGTACATAATAATTAGTGATATAGTACATAGTAATTAATAATAGAGTACACAAAAGTAAAGTGTTGTCATTGTTACACAATAAGAGGGAAGACATTTCAACCAATTATACTTGAGATAAATAGAAATAAAATTTATTTAAACATAATAAATTAATTTCATAATGTTAAACTTTGGATAGATTTTAAATTTTTTAAGTCAAAGAAAAACTATAACAGTCAATGAAAATTGATACATGAATCCTGCGTAAACTACAATATATATGGTTATGTAATAGATATTCAGAATAACTATATATATATATGAATTAAATATAATATAGTATGTTATATATATTCCAATAACTATATATATATGAAATTTAAATATTAATTATATTTAAGTAACTATACTATCTAAATGCGCATCATCCATATTTAATTTTGAACAATATAGTTATTAACGTTAATTAATATATTAAAAATTTGTTTGGTTTTCACGCCCCTCGACAGGTATCGAATCCTGCGGAGGCTGCGCTGCAGCATATTATGTACTATGTACAGTTGTAATTTGACATATATAACTTCTTCAAGGAGGTTCACCCCCTGAAAAAATAAATAAAAAATAAAAAATCTTTTACGTAAAACATGAGTTATATATATAAAACAAGAAGATTAATTATTAACTTTGTGGTGTATGGGTGTTTATGGAATTAATAGTTTAAATACTAATCCTCTTTTAAAATTTATGTTTTATTTGAATTTTCATCAATGAAGTGTTTGCAGAGCTTTCACCTAGTTAGATTAGGAAATACATTTATATGTAATTTTACAAAGTTTTAGATATTGATGTTTTTGTAATTTGATATATTAATGGTAACTAAGAATACTGAGTTAAAAACCTTAACAACATCTCCCATATTCCACCAAAATAGTAGTATGATAAGTAATGTTACAAATGCCATTGTTGAATTTGTGAAAATCCAATATGTATTATGATATGTTTAGCCAAATGTTGTGAGATCATTTTCATTCACAATTTCATTCCTTCCAATTATCCATCGTGTTGTACAATCTCTCCTTGCCATTGATCATCTAATTCACCTACATTAACATTCTTTGTTAAAACTCTACTTTATGAGGGCCAAGGTGAACATCAAAGAAGACCTATGCACATTCGACACCAAATGTTGTAGAACATTTTCCTTCTCGATTCTATTCGTTAGGTTTATGTCATAACACCTACATTTAGCTCAACTTCCATGTACCTTATAATATTTAGAATGGATTTTCTATTGCTTACCATATCTTTGTGTTCGTGCACACTCACATGGGCATCTCTAATTGTTTCATATGCTTCTCCTATTATAGAGTTCAGGGTTACCACAAACTTGTCTTCGATGGAGAAGAATTGAAGTAGTGTAGTTTGTCGAAGCAGAGTTACCAAATTTACTGGAATTGAGGAAAAAAAAAAAATACAATTGGAGGAAATTTGATCAAAGGGGTCAATTTAGAGAGGTTAATCTAGCTTTCCAACAGGATGGCTAATTTTTTAACATAGGATGCATTCTAAAAACAAGGGATTAATCTAGAGGATCATATGAACTAAAAATATATCGTTCATATTCACATAGATTGTTCATTCGCTATTATAGGATGTCCTTAAACATAAATGAATAACAAAATGGAAAGTAAAAGTGATTGTTTTTCCAATTTCCCTTTGTTTTCAAAGGCTTGAAAAATCCAAAAAAAAAAGAAAATGAGAGAATTTGTGAAAGTGGCTTAATTTTATGAGTGATTGTTTTTTATTACCGAAGAGAATATATATAAATAAGTTTTCAATAAAGATTTTATAAATGTGCATCTATATATAGAGGAAGGATTTTATATAAATAGGTTTTGAAATTATATGTCAGAAGAATGATAAACAAGTTTTGAAATTAAAGAAGGATATTAGATCTAAGTTCTGAAAAATGAAAAGTTTTGGAGGGAAAAAGATGAGTCGTAGATTTTTTTGATGAATTTTATTTGTAAAATTGTTATATTATTTAAAGTTATTGAAAGATTATTCAAAATAAATCATGAAAAAAATGAGCAAAAGTCAAAATCTTTTAAGATATCTATTATAAAATTTCTTTAAAACTAAATCTTATTGAATCCAAATTTGAACTTGGTAACTATGATAGAAAATAGAGAAGTTCACTATATAACTTCACTTTTGTGAATATTTTGAAATCTCAGTTTCACATAAATGGTGTTGCTTCTTCATTCATCATCTCACTTCTACAATAAATAAAAAAAGGATTCTGATGGAAGATAAATTACCTCACGATCTTTCCCTTTCTCTTTGGACAATTATAAGCTGTAGAATTTTTTGCGAGATTCACTAACATAAATCCTTTTTTTTTTTTTTTTTTTTTTTTTTTTTCGGTCATTGGCAAAAAAACAATTAAACTCTTAAAAGTATTAAGTCCACAACCCATTGTTATTTAATTATAGTTGATTTCATAACCCTATTAGATAAATTTGAAAAGTTAAATAGATAAATTTGAAAAGTTAAATGTATTTAATTATAGTTGATTTCATAACCCTATTAGATAAATTTGAAAAGTTAAACATTTAGATAATGATAAAATTATGTATTATGTATTTTGAAATGCAAAAATGCTAATATTGAAAAAAAATCCCTTAATATTAAAAGAGATAATGAAAATATGTCAGTATCTTTGATTTTTAACCACACAATTGAGATTCCTAATTAAAAGAGGGATTACTATGCAATCTTTAAATAAGGGAAAACCTATTGGTATACGTACTGCTTAAAACTAGATTTTTCCAAATAATGCAGGCTCATCCTCTCCTTAGTTGTTTAAGGTGAGTAAATATTGAATACTATTCTGGATTTGATTTTGTTTAAAGGTGATAAATACGATATATGATTGTAAAGATTCACACAATTATACATTTTTATGTTATTACCTGTTGCACATTTAGCTATACAAAATAAAAGATTAATATAATCATAGAGTTTATTTTACTATTTTACTTAATTATTATATATTTTTTCTAAATTTTAGAAAGGCTTTGAAAAACAACAATTAATTTTATGCTCAAGTTTCTATAGTTGTTCTAAACATAATATCTCCGAGTTTTTCTATGCTGGTTCAAAAAACATATTAATAAATCTGTACTCTAATACTAATACCAAGAACACACCAAAAACAATATAAATAAATAAATATTTAATTATTATTTCTTGATAGGTCCTAAAATAACAAATTATGATTAATGCCACCCATAATCATAATGTACTTAAATTATGTGTTTAGTTTAATTATATATGAAAAAGATAACCTATTTTTAAAGTATTACATCCTTGGTCAACTTTCTAAGTAGTCCACCTGCAAATTTTAAAAAGTGAATGATTAGCAATGGTGTGGGATCATTAACAATCATTATGCCCATCTTTTTATTCAAATCTAATTAAAAACATTGAAAATGGTCATTTCACTGTAATTATAACTTTATTCAGGGTGAAACTTAATTATTCATGGTGGAACTCCATGACTGGTTTTTGCATCTTTTATCATGGCATAAAAATTAAGTTATGAAAGATCCCAATTCAATTATAACTCTTCCTCTTGTGATTCACTAAAATCCTATATAGGACACCTCATAAATTTTTTTTCGATGCTCCCTTGTAAAACTAGGTGAATCTTTTAAGATATTTAATTCTTTAAGGTATATGAGGATAATTATTCCAGTGTCATTAATAAAGTGTATAAGCCATTTCAAAAGCATGGAAATTGTCGAGCCTGATAGCTCTTGAATCCCATATTATTGCTAGGCCTCCAGAGGCACCATTAGCATCCACCGCCATATTGAGGCTCCTAGGCCATATTTTGGTAGCTAATCTGTCTACTGTAATAGAGCTGGATTTGGTTTCTTGCAAGAATAGTACATGAGGTTTTTCTTGCTTTATCATGTTTTTGATAATTCGAGTTTTCCTAGGGTCGTTGAGCCCTCTTATATTCCAAGAGAATAATTTCATTGGGAAGGATTTTTTTCAGTACTGTAGTACTTGGTTAACTTGGAATACCTGCCGGAATCCACTAGAATTTGTCCTACTGTGATTGTTCTTTGTAGATATGTTTTCCTTCCTCATTTTTTGATATCTTTGGCTATGAGTCTGCCATCCCAGCGGCCTCCAGTCTGTATGCCTAGTGCTTTTTGCCTCTGCACCCTAGAAAGGACTTCTTCCAGGTTCTTAAGTTGTCTTGCTGGAATATTGTCAAAGTTGTTTGTTGTACATGCTTTTTCCAGTCCTGTGATGTCCAGATCCCCAATATCTATAACTTCTATTTCTTCCTCCATAAACCGTGGATGATTTGATTCTTCAATCGGTTCCTCTTCTTGATTGGCAATCGATTGTGGTATCTCCATTGGTATAACTTGAGTGTTCCAGAATATTTCTTTTTGCTTGTCTGATGTAGAAACTTCCTTACCTAGCTTGTCTGTAATAGGCAAAGTGGGATTTGCCTGCTTTGTTTGGATGGTTTTCATTGACTCTGGCTCTGTTTGTGCAGGAGAATCCAAATGCGTGTCCATCTGATTAGTTAGAGCACCAAAACTATTGCTTGTTGAAGGCATAAAAGGGCCAGATTGCTGTACTTTGGCTTTCGAAGCTTGTTTCCTGTGGGCTTTTCGACGATTTGTTACCTTGATGAAGCCATTTGCCTTCGAGGCTTCCGGACCAGAGGCGGGAGAGGGTTTTTGCGTTAACGGATAGTCTCTGAATAAATGCCCTAGGGCATGACATCTTCGACATCTAAATGGCACATGTTCATAATCAATCGACTCGACCCATTCAATATCTTAGTGAGATATGCTTACCGCGTCAGGGAGAGCCTCGTTGAGGTTCATGTAGACACATATGCGAGCAAAAGAGGTATATCTGCAGGATTTCATTTCCTCTGCTATCTTGACAAACTCACCCAGAGTATTACCAATCGCCTGCAGGGAGTCTTCCTCCCAATATTCCGCCGGCAGCGAATATAAGCGGATCCAAACCGGGGCCCAACTAAGATCTTCCTTGTCTGGGTTGAAGCGTTCCACCCAACCTCTGAGAAACAGACCTGCTGCATTGAAGAAAAAAGGCCCTCCATCCAGGACCCTGTTTTTGTCTTCCAGGCAATTGAAGATGGCAGTGAAAAACCCTTTTGGACCTAACTGCAGGGTTATATGTCCTTTGGGGTGCCATTTCGCAGTTATCCAGCTTCTTAAAGCTCTTTCAGTTGGCCATAAGCCAATGAACTTCCCGATTAACGCGTGATCTTTCATGTACTCTATCTTTGCATTGATGCGGTGGCCTGGCAAAACTACCCTTGGGCATACAGAGGCAACGGGCTTGCATGTAGCTGAGCGAATCTCCTGCTGCTTTTCGTCTTGTGTTGTCTGTTTACTGTTCAGATTCTCATTGTCCTCTTACTGATTTGCAGTTTTTGTTTCCTCCTGATTCGGAAGCTGCTGATTGTCGTTTTGTGGGGGAGGTTCATCGCCCTCCCCCCGTGGGGGCTCCATGGGAAAGGGTTCCCACTGACCTGTGAAGAACGGTGCCTGAGTCCGTCAGAAGATGTAGGGATGCTGCAGTCTGTGGCAGTCTGCCATTGCTGCAAATGCACAAACCCTAGAGCGCAGAGCGATCAAGTAAAAAAGCGACCAATCCCCATATTTATAATGTTATAATAACACATAAACAAAATTAATTAAAAAATAACCAAGATTTTTCAATAAAAATAATCTTTTGAAACTTAAGAAGGGTGTACCACCCCAAGTTCTCATTGGAAGTACAATATTTGAGAGATCTCTCGAGAATTAATGGGATCCATCCACTTTGTAAAATAAAGTAATGAACAACCTTAACATGAGAAAGGTTCGAAGAGAAAGAGAAACTCCCTGCCAAACATTATTTCCATGTGAGATGCTTAGATTATCTCTGTGATCAAAGAGAAATTCCCATGCCTTACTTTTACTCATTTAAAAAAGGCACTCTAAAATTTGGGTTGAGGTTTATTACAAGTTATTCATAGTCTCTCATGACATTAACTTGGAAGGATAAAAGAATTTTCATAAAGAATTTGACTGCGGTGTAAAAAATGAAATACAGGGAAGTGAATTAGCATATAGAAAATATATTTTTATTTGTATATATTTTTATGACTATGTTAAATTTGAGTATTTCTAACAATTATACATGAGCTATCTTGCAATATATAATATATGCTAGTATTTGTAGGTGTTAAATACTTAATAATAATGAATTTAAAAAAAAAAATCTAATTATAGAAATGTTTTAATTTAGTACGCCAATTTATTTCGGATGGTTGAGAGTGTCCATTATTAACTTCTTCACCCAGATTCGAGTCGTGATTGACACAGAAAAAATTACCATACTAATGACATAACTGTGATGCAATATGTTAGGATAGATATTGATATATTCGAGCTTCCTCACAAGGGTCCCACCCCTCTGAAAAAAAAATGTTTCAATTTTGTAATTCATGCGGGATGAAAAAGAGGCGGAAGGAATGGGATAGTAATTCGAGAAATGTTTCAATCTCTAATTCACTATAATTATAAATCACAAAAATTAATTGTTGAGGTTAGGGGACTGAGGTTCCCAGCATCGTACCCACCCAGCCTCCACGTGGCCTTTCATTATTTTCTTTTCTGTAAAAGGGGCGGGATAGTTGTTGTTCCTCAACAAAAGGTAAAGGTGTTTGAGACCCTGCCGTCTTAACTTAATGAAACATTAAAACAAATAGTAGATCTTGAGCTATATTAGTGTAATATATAATTTAAAAAGGAAATGAACAAGGAAATAGAAATGTTATGGTAGGAAAAAAAGATATATGGATTTTAAGTTTCCAATATATTTTATTAGTAATGGAATTGTGTGGCCTATTTGAAAATAATGTGAAAGATAGATATATAAAGAGACATTCAAAAAATGATAGTGTGATGTTTTGTAGTTTGAATTATTAGGTTTGTAATTCTGAATTCACAAAACCAATTTAATATACATATTGTTTGGAATTCTCAATGCCATATCAAAAAATTATTTAAGTAAAATGTACACATTGTAAAAACATGTGTGATGTAATCACTTGTTGTAGCGGCTACAATCACCCTAATTTTGCTTACACTTCGATTTTGGAGCCTCTTTTCTTAACCACAACAGCTCATCTCGCACTGATTCAGGTATTCGTGCTTCAACTGTGACTTATATTTTTAGTTTGGCTTGTGTTTACTTAGTTTATTTTCCAACTCACAAGTTGATCTCCTAACTTGGTCCCATAGCAGTTATGGGCTTTCCCCTAGAAACTGCACAATTCTTGAGGGAATTTAGCCTTATTGTTGGGAATTGTGCAGTGTTGACTGCTAGTAGCCTTGAGCTCAGGAAAGCCGCAGTCATAAGGGGGCAGCCCAACACTGAGCCCAGAAATTGTGCAACCCTCTACGTAGTACACTGAGCCATAAAGTTGAACAGTTCTCAAAACTGCATTGTTTTTCCCGGTAGTGTGCATGGCAAGTTTCCCCGAAGAAAAAAAGAAAAAAAGAAAAAAAGAAAAAAGAAAATATAAATAAATAAATAAATAATAATAAATAAAATAAAAATTAAATAAATAAATAATAATAATAATAATAATCCCTAAAAAATAAGGATCTATTTTAGTATCCCGAAGGAGGCACTTGCACTATTTTTAGAAACTTCTGCCAAGTGTCACTTTTTCCTTGATTTTAGGCATGCACATCATAAATCCTAATTTGTCCACATCTATTTAATCGACGCTACTAGAGCTCATTTTCACACTCGATCTTGGAGCTATAGCATTCCCGAGGAGATCAAGGAACCTTTGGTGCAATTATTGTTGCTTTCTCGGGTGAGTTTTGCTTTAATCGTCTTTGTTGCTTTTTCTGTCACTTTTTGTTGTTCGACATGTGCGAGTGTTGTTTCACTTGTTTATTTGCATGATTGATAGCGTTGTAACTTGTTTTAACTTGTAGAAGTGTTATTTCAAGTTATAGTTGTCTTTCCCAAGTGTCACAATAGTTTTCTTGTTTTTGCACCAATGGTCGTCGTTGCGGAGACTCTCCTCACATTATTTGTTTTCCATTTGTTTAATCAATTGCTACACTTGAGTCACATGCATGCATCTACACTTAGGCATATCTACACTCAAATTCACACTATTTCTCATATCTACTTGTTTTTCACACTTCCCTTGGGCATATTTGGGTTTCCCTTGCCCGAATCTCATCTTGCACAGCTTGCACTAAGCAATTTGTAGGCTCAAGCCACAAGCTTGGCCTCTGGAATTACGCAGAGCATAGCCTAAGCTAGCTCCAATAGCGCATTTTGCATTTGCAGGAGCCAGCCTCCCAACTTGGACATTAAGATTGCACAATGTGCAGTCTCTCCCAGGCCTTTTCAAGGTTAAATTGTGTATTGTGCAGTTCCAGTCATCAAGATTCCACCTTGGTTGTTGAGACTACACAATGTGTAGTTCCCACAGTTAGAAAATCACCCCTTCCAAGAAAAATTATGCAATCCATCACATCTAGTGCCTGACTTGCTGCTTGAACTTGCCTTGAAGTTGTTTTTCTTTAAACTGACAATTGCTTGCCATGAGTGTCCTCTTTGTCCCATAGATACAACATTCATTGAGCATCTCTCCAGCAGTCAAAACTAACATGGCATCTAAGAGAGTTGCATCAAAGGAAACCACCGAGAGAAGTACTCAGGAAGTAGTTCAACAGACATTAGTTGATTTATAAATGTGTGTATATACTCAGTTGTTTATTGAGAAGAGAATAACAATGACATGGAAACAGATCAAAGACACTTTCCCAAAGGACTTTGAGGCAAATTTAGAGAACCGACACATTTATCTCAACATCTGGTAGTCAGGGATATACAACATTGCATGTAGGTATTCTCCCTTCTCTTGTGCGGACATCATTAGCTAGATTGTCTCACATACGGATTAACAAACTATGACATTGAGTTGTGCCAATGGGTAAAATCTTGCCACCTTCACGGCAGAAGACTTTTAGCATATGTATCACTTGCCTGAACCGGTGAAGTGCATGGACTCACTCTTCTATCTCACCCACATCTATGTGAATACAAGATACTTTGTCAAGCGTTGGGTGAAAGAACCATCGAACTTTCAGCAGACACCCACCGATGTTCACAAGACAAAGTCCCTCAGGAAGGCTTACCAGTTCGTGATCATCTTTGCTTGTAGAATATATAGTCAAGAGAGAATGAAAACCTTTCCTGAAGGGTGGACTGTCTTACTGGACCAGTTGGTAAGTGATTGGGAGGCCATTGAATTGGTCAGATCTGTTGGCTAAACAATTGAAGTCCCATGTAGCTAAGGCTCAAAATATTCCCAAGGATGAACAAGCTAGGTTCTATATGTCTGCATACTTACTAGACGTAATTTGTGCACAACAGCAGTTCCCTTGCATAAACTGGACATGGACACCATGAGAGACTATCATGAACATCTATTGCAAGTTTCTTTTAGACTACAGTTATCGAGGAGTAATGGCACAACTAATTGACCACTTTATCATCCTACTATACAATCTTATATTTGTACAAGATCCACCTTGCATGTCCCAAGAAGTAATGGAGGTGATAGTAAACATTGCAGATTGGTATGCCTCTCCAGGTGGCACCTTCATCATAGTGTTTGGAAGAGAGAAGCCTATGTATGTCTTACGAAGGTATGCCACTGACAAACTGATCATGCAAGAAGTATCATACCATCTCGCTACAGGGTTGTCAACAACGTTGCATAGGAAGAAGAAAGCACCATGATCCACTCTTCCTTTGCAGATCCAATTGTACGAGATAAGGAACTTGAAATTTAGATATGTTGAGGCTAATGAGAGTGTAAAATTCACGTTTGACGCTAAGGATTTTAATATGTATGATCCCCACAATATTTGCAAGGACCACTATACGAGAGTTTACTTTCCATGGATTAGAGGGGCATTTCATTGGCCATAATAGGATTCTTGGAGGTACCGCTACAATGCCTGCAGACTCAACAAGTCATTCAATATAGCAAGATCTTCAAATGATGCTCCACAAATGTCAGTATTTCTGAAAGCAACAACAATAGTGGCAGAAGGTAGCAATCCTTTGCGGGACAAGGGAAAGAGGAAGATAGATGACTGTCCAGAGGGAGACCAAAGATGCAAAATGAAAGCAAATCCTCTTTTCATGAAGGAATCTTTCGCGGTAGAAGCAAAGAGGGAGCAACAAATGAAGAGAGAAGAGTGGAGGAAGAGAGAAAAGCAAAGGTTGCAGGAAGCAAAACTAAAGCTATAGGAGACAGAGAAGAAGTTGAAGGAAGAACAGAAGTTGAGGAGGGGATAACAAGAAGAGAAGTAGAAGTGGGAAGAAGAACAAGGGAAGGCATGATGAGAGAAGAAAATATGCCGATATAGGTTGAAGAGTTGGAATAACCAGCACCAAGGAGGAAGGTGAACAGAAGCAGGATCGGTAGCTTAGTCAGCAAATCTAGCAATTAATTGAGTGATAGACATGGAGTTGGAACAGAAGTCGCAACATGAAGATGTTGACTTGATGCTGAGAGCATCATAGGTTATCCCTCAGTCTCCACCACCTCTAGTAGCAAATCTGACCTAGAGTGAGAAAGAAGATGTTGTTCTCCTTGATGATGATCTAGTCATGGATGTGTACATCTATCATTCAATGAGTTCTAGAAGAGGATTGTACAAGTGTGGAGGAATCAATTTCTAGATGATCATGCTTCACTTGCATTCATCAAAGAAAGGGTGATAGTGTAGGATACCAGGAAGCATCCAACTGCCATTTCAGAAGACAACTTGGCCTATGTAGGAGCAACAAGATCAAATGTTCAGTATTTGGCAGCTTAGAATGAGAAATTGACATAGAACTTGCAGGCTACCAAGAAAGAGGAAAAACAACTCTGAGTAGCAGCTTAGAGTGAAATTTCCGCATTATGAGAGATGAGAGCAATGATACTTGTTGAAGTATCAGCACTTGGAGAAACCATGTGGAAGCTCTATGACACATTTGTCACCATGCGTAAAGAAGTTTTCCATTTGCATGGGCTACAACAGCATAGAAAAGAGTTTATTAAAACTCTCAAAAACATACAAGTTGACATCGCCTATGTACAACAATGAACAATTCAGTTCAAAGGGGCCCCGCTTGATTTAGTGAAGGAAATGAAGCCACAGGCAAATTTGGAGAAAGCAAAGGTTCAAATGTTGATTCAGAACAACAAGTAGCTCATCTCATTCATTGGCATCATACAGGCCTCATATGTATAGCTGTAAAGTAGTTTGGATGTTTTTGTTATAGGTTTTAGCCCTGTACAGAAATTACCTGCATACGAATTCTAAAACACAGAAAATAAACAATGTGAGATCATAACACATAAAACACATATACACACCGATTTTCCTCTGGATCCCAAAACCGGGACTACCAGATTGATTTTTCATTATGTTCCTTTCAATGTTACAATACATATTTATACATGTCGAAGCATCCAATACCATGGACCGAAAAC
>APFE030450534.1:264895-294932 GCA_000404065.3 Pinus taeda | reverse complement strand
GCGGGTCGTGCGACGAACGCCGAACACACAAACGTTGGGAGAACAGGTGGACAGCCGAACGATGGCAGAGGGCTGCACGAAGGTGCGCCCACCCGCCCAAACGAACAGAGATCAGTGAAACGAACCGGTGGGGCGAGGCAACACACGGGTAGCAAGGGGCGGGTCGTGCGACGACCGCCCCGAACAGACAACAAGGGGACACGACGAAGGGCGGCGGGTCTGAACGAAGGGCGAGGGCGACACGGAGGTGCGCCCGCCCGCCTGAACGAAACAGCGTGCACACACACACGGGAGTCGAACGACACGGTGGGCAACTTCAACAGCGAACGACAGCGACATGGAATTGGAGCGGTTCAATGAGGGAAGGACGCACACGCGGGTTGGACGAGCGCAAAGGAGGTGGCAGCTTATATCCTCTTGGCGTGGGCGGTCTTGTGCAACAAGGGCCGACCCGCCGAAGAGGAAAAGACACAACGTTTCAAACAACAACGAGTCGGCTTTGGAGTAAGCGGGCGATCGTTTAAGTATTTTGGGGGTCGGCTTGGCAGGCCGACACCCCTCCCCAAATCGGCGGTGGAGCCTATAAAAGGCAGCGCACTTTGCCATTTGGAGGACATCAATTCGGATTCGGCAAGTAAGATCTCAAGTCTCCAACGGGAGTCGAACTAAACGCAGGCAAGCGGAATATGTGAGACAGATCTCGGATTACGGAGGCGGAGTAGGGGTCGGTTAACACGCAGTTGCGAACTACGGACGGTGGTCGCCGGTCTGGTGAACAAAGGCGCATGCGATGCGCACAACACCCGTAACCTGGCTGTGGTAATTGCCGATCTTGGCAAGGGCGTATGCGATGCGCACGCACTCATAAGGGGATAGTGGTGGAGCCTATAAAAGGCAGCGCACTTTGCCATTTGGAGGACATCAATTCGGATTCGGCAAGTAAGATCTCAAGTCTCCAACGGGAGTCGAACTAAACGCAGGCAAGCGGAATATGTGAGACAGATCTCGGATTACGGAGGCGGAGTAGGGGTCGGTTAACACGCAGTTGCGAACTACGGACGGTGGTCGCCGGTCTGGTGAACAAAGGCGCATGCGATGCGCACAACACCCGTAACCTGGCTGTGGTAATTGCCGATCTTGGCAAGGGCGTATGCGATGCGCACGCACTCATAAGGGGATAGTGGTGGAGCCTATAAAAGGCAGCGCACTTTGCCATTTGGAGGACATCAATTCGGATTCGGCAAGTAAGATCTCAAGTCTCCAACGGGAGTCGAACTAAACGCAGGCAAGCGGAATATGTGAGACAGATCTCGGATTACGGAGGCGGAGTAGGGGTCGGTTAACACGCAGTTGCGAACTACGGACGGTGGTCGCCGGTCTGGTGAACAAAGGCGCATGCGATGCGCACAACACCCGTAACCTGGCTGTGGTAATTGCCGATCTTGGCAAGGGCGTATGCGATGCGCACGCACTCATAAGGGGATAGTGGTATATCGTCGGTCAGATCAAACGGAAGACGCACGCGGTGCGGACATCGTTGTAAACAACCCGGTGATTGTATTGGCCGCGGGCCTGTTGTATAATTCGTGTAGCCGCAGGCTCACGACATTGTAAACGAATTGACAAGTATAATAAAAGATACGAGGGCGCACTTGGCTGGGAGTTGCCCCTCCCGTATACATTGGTGTTAATGTTTTGGTAATGCATTATATGCTGCGGTTTTATTGTTAAGTGAATTATAATTAAACCAAGTTATTATAATTGTTGTTTGGTACATGTTTATAAATCAGTCATGAAAGTTAAGTGTTCGGTTTATGAAGTTTTACACTAATTCACTAAGAGGAATTAAGTGTTGGGAAGTCGAAGGCATAGTCCACATACGCTCAAACCAAGCGTAAGGTGGTGCCGCACCCGCCCAATAAACGAAAAAAAAATATTTTACAACACTTAATTCCACTACCGAATTAGTGTAAACTTCATGCATATAACTGAATTAAACTTATAACCGAACAGCAATATAATTCTCCAATTATTTCACGTTTACTTATAATTCAATTAATAGCAAAACAACATCAATAACATGAACACCGAATGTAAACGGGAGGGGCAACTCCCAGCCAAGTGCGCCCTCGTAATCTTTGATTAACTTGTCAAGTTTTCCTTACAACACGTGAGCTCGCGGCCACACGATTTTACAACAGGCCTACGGCCAATACGTTTACAACCGGCCTATGACCAAATTACAATAGGTCCGCGACCCAATCACCGTTCTGCCCATGAGCCGTGCGCACCGCATGCCCCTGCCAAGACCGGCAATGTAATTCTGTTTACCAAGTGGTGCGCATCGCATACGCCCACTATATGTCAATTTTGACCACTGTCCGCAGTTCGCAACTGCGTCTTAACCGACCCCTGCTCCGCCTCCTTAACCGAGATCTGTCTCACATAATTCGCACTTCTGTGCTCCGTTCGACTCACGTTGGAGACTTGAGATCGAACTCTTTGATCGAGCTTGACCGAATTTGATTTGATGTCTTCCAAATGGCAAAGTGCGCTGCCTTTTATAGGCTCCACCGCCGATTTGGGGAGGGGTGTCGACCTGCCAAGCCGACTCCCAAAATACTTAAACGATCGCCCGCTTGCTCCAAAGCCGACTCGTTGTTGTTTGAAACGTTGTGTCTTTTCCTCTTCGGCGGGTCGGCCCTTGTTGCACAAGGCCGCCCACGCCAAGAGGATATAAGTTGCCACTCCCTTTGCGCTCGTCCAACCCGCATGTGCGTCCTTCCCTCATTGAACCGCTCCAATTCCATGTCGCTGTCATTCGCTGTTGAAGTTGCCCACCGTGTCGTTCGGCTCTCGTGTGTGTGTGCACGTTGTTTGTTCGGGCGGGCGGGCGCACCTCCGTGTCGCCCTCGCCCTTCGTTCGGACCCGCCGCCCTTCGTCGTGTCCCCTTGTTGTTTGATTGGGGCGGTCGTCGCACGACCCGCCCTTTGCTGCCCGTGTGTTGCCTCGCCCCACCGGTTCGTTTCGTTGATCGTTGTTCAATCGGGCGGGTGGGCGCACCTTCGTGCAGCGCTCCGCCATTGTTCGGCTGTCCACCCGTTCTCCCAACGTTTGTGTGCTCGGGCGTTTGTCGCACGACCCGCCCTACTGCCCGTGTGTTGCCTCGCCCCACCGGTAATGTTTGTTTCGTGTGCCACGCCCGGCGCCCGGGTCGTGCACGTTTGTCGAGTGAAGGTTTGCCCGCCCATCGTGTGGGTCGCCTACCCGCCGTGCGGAGCGCCCGATTCCTCAGGGCATGACATCCTCCCCCACCCTAGTACGTTGTCATCCCGACAACATTCCATCACATCGTGTTCTCATCGATCCTCCACATCAAGTCGCCCTTCCAATCCATGATCCTATGCATGTACCTGGAAGTATGCATCCCATACTACATCAAGGTCGGAATTGTGCATCAACCTTGGCTCCTCAACATCTCAGATCTCCAAGTCCACCATGTATGTGCAACTTGAGCAAGTGTCACATATTTCGATTATGTGCCCACACTTACATTTCTGGTCCCCTGCCCAGGTTTATGGGAACCCCCAATTTCCTGCTGCATATGGGACCACCCTACCTGCCCAATCTCCTTGCGGGCTCACTGCCTTGAGCAGCCAACAATGAGCCCTGCCTCCCATCTCATCTAAGAAGATAGGAAGGCCAGAAAGTTTCCTCCCTGACTTTTGTCCACCCATGTGTCAGATTGATGTTGTGTCCTTAGGTATGTGTGCACAGCTTCAATCTCTTCTTTACTGCACCCAAGTTCTCCTAACTTGTCTTTCGTTAGCTGAAAGTCGTATATGCCCATGGCATATCTACAAAAATCGACTATCCCCGTCGGGTCCCTTCCTTCATAACCTTCGTCCCTACTTGCCTTCGAAGTGGTGCTCGGACCTACTTCGTGCGCAACCTCCTTGCGAAGATTGTTAGTGGAAGGTATTCCTAACAAGTCTCTCCAAGAACGGGAGGCCTTCTCCTTACTCCTCTCGTCCTTCTTCCTTGCCTTGGCAATAAAGTCTATGAACTTTTGCTCTTGCACGGTTTGGACTATACTCCCAAGTCTCTTTTGCTCCACATCCAAATGTTTCACATTCAGGTCCTTGGGATATAATATCACTGATGTCATCCTCGGCCTGTACCCCAAACAGCTTCTTCTACTCATAGGCACCATCATGTTTTTCCCTTCGGCGATGATTAAGAGGAGGTCCCGATCCATCATCGGTATGGCCTGTGCATGTCTCATGAAGTCTAGCCCCAGCACCATCAAATGATCATCCATGTCTACGACCCTCAAATCCAACTTCCCGAACCATGATCCGACCCTTATCCGAGCATCTTTCAACAGTCCATCAATAGCTTTGATAGGAGAGTTAACCACTTTGAAGGCGTTGTTTTCCCTCCCCATTTTTGTCTTCTTTCCAAAAGATCTCGCGGTCTTCCTACTCACGAAGATATGAGTAGCTCCCGTATCGATCAAGGCTGCCAGCCTCTTGCCCTGCACGGTCACGTCCACAAAACTCAATTTCAAGGAACTGTCTTCCTTCTTTGGTTTCGTCTTGCGCCTGATTTCTGCAATTTGCTTCAAAAATTCGTCCTCAGATGTGTCGATGAGTTCGCACTCCTTCTCGACATTCCTCTTAAGGTATTTTACTTCGTTTGTTCCACCTGGAGAGCTCGGTCTTAGCGCTTCTTGCTTTGTCCCAAACTTTCCCTCCACCGTGTTTTACTCAAACGCGTTACTAAACGGCTCGTCGACCAAGTTCATGGAGCTAAGCTTCCGGAGGTCCATGGGATTTTCACGGTAGTGAGCTTCCAAGTTGTTGATGTAGTCAAGTTCTTCTTGTTCGATCACGACCAACTTCTTTCTAAGAAGTTTTTTTTTTTTATTTCTTCCTCGATTTGCTTGATCCTTACTTCAACTTTAAAATTTTCCTTTCTTAACCGAACTCTTTCGTCGAAGAGTTCTTGAAGGCCCAAGTCATTTTGTTGGATCTCTTTGCCGATTTTATCGAGTTCAACACTCCCGCATTGACTCCCGAGTTCTTCCAAGTCCTTCCTAAGTCTCATGCAACCCTCCCGAATCTTCATGTTTTCGGTCCGCATTGCAACCCAGTTAGAACTCCAACCCGCCATGTGCTCCAATATTTCTTACCGAAGTGTCTTGACCGCATTGTGGTCATCGCCGACCATCATCCCGTTGCTGCCAGACTCCTTCATTTTCCTGCGGATATCTACCCCGGACCAGGCAGATTCACCTTCAATTTTCGCTTGGCTATCCAATCTCTACGAATAACCTGTTCAACCAGCTCCCAACCGATGTCTCTACACTTATCAACCAGCACGAACGATCTGTTCACCAGCTCCAACCGAGCTCTGAAAGCGGATACACATCTGCACTTCGTGACAGAGGGTATCAGAGCTCGGTTGGAGCTGGTGAACAGATCGTTCGTGCCGGTTGACAGGTGTAGGAACATCGGTTGGAGCTGGTTGAACTGGTTGTTCGTAGAGCTTGGGCATCCAAGCGAAAATTGAAGGTGAATCTGCCTGGTCTGGGGTAGATATCCGCAGAGATGGGAAAAAACAACAAGGCTTTTACAAGTGGTACCGAGGTACCTCTCTTCAAGAAGTTGGGGTTCGCCACCACGGAAGAGCTTGAGGAGGAGATACTTGCAGAAACAAAAAGGTTGAAGAAGGCGTTCAAGCACTGTGGCAAAGGGTTGGCTCAAACGGAAAAGGGTCTCCGGGCCATAGTGAGTAATGAAGCCTCGAATTTCAACGAAGAGAGAGCTCTCCAACTTACAAGGAGGGGACTCGCATTAGAAAGTAGAGCTCAAAGAATTAAGCACGAGGCATGCCTTGAACCGGAGAAGGGAGGAGTGCTTAATCCTTGAGAAACATCTCATGGCCTTGAGGGACGAAATCAAGGACAGGAAGAAGCAAAAGAAAGAAATCGAAGAAGGAACCTCACAATTCCATGAACATGCGGTGATAGAGGTCTCTTCTACCGGTGATCACCACGACAAAGCTGCAAGTGAAGAGGGCCCTAGTGCTACTTCAAAGGCAGAAGTGGGCAAAGACTACAAGGAAGAAGGACCGAGGAGGAATGGGTTAGAATATGTTCGGATGGAAATTGGAGGAGCCGAAGTGCTGGCCATGGTCGATAGCGGCGCTTCACATAACTTCATGGGCGAGGAGACCGCAAGGAGACTCAGGTTGAAATTTGTGCTGGCAGGGGCACAAATGAAAACCATAAACTCTCCTCCAGCAACGATCCTTGGCATAGCTGAAAGGGTGGACACGGTGCTTGGTGAATGGTCCGGGAAGGTTGATTTCACCATAGTGCGAATTGATGATTACGAAGCAGTGTTAGGGATGGAGTTCATGAAGCAGTTCGAAGCTATGATGGTACCTCATCTGAGGAAGCTCTTCATCTATGATGGGAGAGAGGACGTACCCATAGGAATTCCTACCGTGGGTATAGCTAAAGTGGATCATAAGATAGGAGGGATGCAGATGGAGGACGAAGAGAAGACAAACAAGCAGTTGTCTACCATGGAGACAAAGCTTGCTGAACAGGAATTGGTCATTCGATCACTCACAGACAGTATCTTGGATTTGTCGAGAAGGCTGAAGTTGGTGGAAGGCAATGACGAAGGAAATAATACATGTATAAGACCGAACATCCAGGAGGAAGATCGGGAGATACACCAGCAGCAAATAGAGGGTGAAGATCCAGACAGATGGATCGAATTAATGGACAAAGGAGAGCCACCTGGCTCACCTCCTTTAAAACTCTCTTAAATGATACAAGAGGCAGGGCTCATTGTTGGCTGCTCAAGGCAGTGAGCCCGCAAGGAGATTGGGCAGGTAGGGTGGTCCCATGTGCAGCAGAAAATTGGGGGTTCCCATGAACCTGGGCAAGGGATCAGAAATGTAAGTGTGGGCACATACTTGAAATGTGTGACACTTGCTCAAATTGTACATATATGGTGGACTTGGAGATCTGAGATATTGAGGAGCCAAGGTTGATGCACAATTCCGACCTTGATGTAGTATGGAATGCATACTTCCAGGTACATGCATAGGATCATGGATTGGAAGGGCGACTTGATGTGGAGGATTGATGAGAACACGATGGGATGGAATGTTGTCGGGACGACAACGTCTTAGGGTGGGGGAGGATGTTATGCCCTGAGGAATCGGGCGCTCCGCACACGGGCGGGCGACCCTTCACCCGACAAACATGCACGAGTCGGGCGCCGGGCGTGGCACACAAAACAAACATTACCGGTGGGGCGAGGCAACACACGGGCAGCAGGGCGGGTCGTGCGACGAACGCCGAACACACAAACGTTGGGAGAACAGGTGGACAGCCGAACGATGGCAGAGGGCTGCACGAAGGTGCGCCCACCCGCCCAAACGAACAGAGATCAGTGAAACGAACCGGTGGGGCGAGGCAACACACGGGTAGCAAGGGGCGGGTCGTGCGACGACCGCCCCGAACAGACAACAAGGGGACACGACGAAGGGCGGCGGGTCTGAACGAAGGGCGAGGGCGACACGGAGGTGCGCCCGCCCGCCTGAACGAAACAGCGTGCACACACACACGGGAGTCGAACGACACGGTGGGCAACTTCAACAGCGAACGACAGCGACATGGAATTGGAGCGGTTCAATGAGGGAAGGACGCACACGCGGGTTGGACGAGCGCAAAGGAGGTGGCAGCTTATATCCTCTTGGCGTGGGCGGTCTTGTGCAACAAGGGCCGACCCGCCGAAGAGGAAAAGACACAACGTTTCAAACAACAACGAGTCGGCTTTGGAGTAAGCGGGCGATCGTTTAAGTATTTTGGGGGTCGGCTTGGCAGGCCGACACCCCTCCCCAAATCGACGGTGGAGCCTATAAAGGCAGCGCACTTTGCCATTTGGAGATCATCAATTGGAATTCGGTCAAGCACGATCAAGGAAGTTCGATCTCAAGTCTCCAACGGGAGTCGAACAGAGCGCAGAAGTGCGAATTATGTGAGACAGATCTCGGTTAAGGAGGCGGAGCAGGGGTCGGTTAAGACGTAGTTGCGAACTGCGGACAGTGGTCGGTCTTGACTAACGACGGGCGTATGCAATGCGCACCGGATTGTAATCTATATTGCCGGTCTTGGCCTACGAAAACGCATGCGATGCGCACGGCCTGTAAACAGAGCTGGTGATTGTATTGGCCGCGGGCCTGTTGTATGATTCGTGTAGCCGCGGGCTCACGACATTGTAAAATTTTGACAAGTTAATCAAGTTACGAGGGCGCACTTGGCTGGGAGTTGCCCCTCACGTTTACATTCGGTGTTTATGTTATTAATGTTGTTTTGTTGTTAATTGAATTACAAGTAAACGTGAAATATAATTGGAGAATTATATTGTTGTTCAGTTATAAGTTAATTCAGTTATATGCATGAAGTTATAAGTTTACACTAATTCGGTAGGTGGAATTAAGTGTTGGAGTTAAAGGCGTAGTCCACATATGCTCAAACCAAGCGTATGGTCGGAACTAGATCACAAAGGAACAAAGAAATGGCAGCCAATTCTCAAGCCGGGTCTAACCATGCAATGAAGGACACGGAGTTCATTGACAAAGTACTCGGGAGGATGGACAACTTGGAAAACTCTTGGAACCAAGAGGTGGATTCGTTGAAACGGGAGGCCATCTCAGGGATAAAAGAGGAACTTAAGGAGCTCTGAGCGCAGCATGACAAGCTCAAAACACAGTTTCAGTACACTGATTTCTTGTGTACGCAGCTTGAAGGAAAAATGAAAGAGGTCGAGGAGGTGAGAGATCAAGGGCTAGCAGAGCTCGTGAATGTGAAGGCAAACCTCGACAAAGTCAACCAAGCTCTTGAAGAGGCCCGAGATGAGATCGTGGTATTGAAAAGGGCCGTGAGGCACAACTCGGGTGGAGTGCCCCATGTGAAGGTCAAAGAACCAGAGTCTTACGACGGGACGAGGAGTGCAAAGATTCTTGGTAATTTCTTATGGGACATGGAGCAGTATCTAGAGAGGCTGAACCTATCTAAAGGAGAAGCACAAGTCAAGGTAGCTACACAGTTCCTGACAAATGATGCCAAAATGTGGTGGAGAAGGAGGGCCGATCAGATTACTAATGGTAGTGTTGACGATATTACCTCCTGGGAAGATATGAAGAAGGCCTTGCAGTCACACTTTAGCCCTCAGAATGAAACGTGGGAGGCAAGGACCAAGATTAAATTCATCAAACAGACGGGGAGCTTACAGACCTACCAGCAAGAGTACTCAAGCGCAGTTTTGGAACTTCCTGATATGGCCGAAAAAGACAAGGTCTTCAATTTTATTATTGGGTTGAAGCCGTGGGCTCGTAATGAGGTGAAAAGGCAGAAAATCAAGACACTTGAGGAAGCCTTCGCTGCAGTCGATAGAGTCGTAGATCATTATGACGAGACTTCTAACGAGAAAAAGAAGTCTGAAAAGACGAAAGAGAAGAAGAAGGAAGACACTTCAAAAGCAGATAACTCGCCAAGGGAGAAAAAGCCTTTGAAGTGCTGGTTGTGTGCAGGGCCACACATGGCTAAGAGCTGTCCCTCTAAGCCAAAGGTGACCGTTGTTGTTCAGGAGGAAGAAGAGGACAATACTTCCATAGGGATGATGCAGATCCTCGGAGCCTCTGCCACAACGGAGACAACCTCTAGGAGGAATCCTGAGAGGAATAGGCTGGAATATGTGAACATGAAGATTGGTGGAACCGAGGTGCTCACAATGGTTGACAGTGGGGCCTCACACAATTTCATGAGCGAGGACACAGTGAGGAGGTTGGGTCTTAAGTTTGTGTCGGTAGAAGCACATATGAAAACCATAAACTCTCCCCCGACAGCAATCCTCGGCATAGCTGAAAAGGTGGACACGGTACTTGGTGAGTGGTCCGGAAAGGTTGACTTCACCATAGTACGAATCGATGACTACAAAGCAGTATTAGGGATGGAGTTCATGAAGCAGTTCGAAGCCATGGTGGTGCCTCATCTAAGAAAACTCTTCATTTATGATGGGGGAGAGGACGTGCCCATAGGTATTCCTACCGTGGGTGTGACTAAAACAAATCATAAGCTGGGAGGGATGCAGATGGAGGACAGGGAAAAAACAAACAAACGGTTGTCTACCATGGAGGCAAAACTTGCTGAGCAGGATTTGGTCATCCGGTCACTCTCGGATAGTATCTTAGAATTGTCAAGAAGGCTAGAGATGGTGGAGGACGACGAAGACGATGTGTATGTGAGACCGAACATCCAGAAAGAAGATCGGGAAGCATACCTGCGACGAATGGAAGTTGAGGATCCAGACAAATGGATCGAATTGATTAGTGAAGGAGAGTCGCCTGGCTCGTCCTCTTTGAAATCTTCTTAGTTGGCGTGGGAAGCAGGGCTCATTGTTGGCTGCTCAAGGCAGTGAGCCTGCAAGATGATTGGGCAGGTATGATGGTCCCATATGCAGCAGGAAATTGGGGGTTCCCATGAACCTGGGCAGGGGACCGGAAAAGTAAGTGTGGGCACATAAATTGAAATATGTGACACTTGCTCAAAGTTACACATACAAGCTCAGTGGCCGAATGGAGATCATCGCAGATGAGGCTACATGTTGACTGCTGGCAGAATTCGGTGGAGGACCGCCGGACGGGATGTTGTCGGGACGACAACGTCTTAGGGTGGGGGAGGATGTTACGCCCTGAGGAATCGGGCGCTCCGCACGACGGGCGGGCGACCCACACGATGGGCGGGCGACCCTTCACCCGACAAACGTGCACGAGCCGGGCGTCGGGCGTGGCACACGAAACAAACATTACCGGTGGGGCGAGGCAACACACGGGCAGCAAGGCGGGTCGTGCGACGAACGCCGAACACACAAACGTTGGGAGAACGGGTGGACAGCCGAACGATGGCGGAGGGCTGCACGAAGGTGCGCCCACCCGCTCGAACGAACAGCGATCAGCGAAATGAACCGGTGGGGCGAGGCAACACACGGGCAGCAAGGGGCGGGTCGTGCGACGACCGCCCCGAACAGACAACAAGGGGACACGACAAAGGGCGGCGGGTCCAAACGAAGGGCGAGGGCGACACGGAGGTGCACCCGCCCGCCCGAACGAAACAGCGTGCACACACACACGGGAGCCGAACGACTCGGTGGGCAACTTCAACATCGAACGACAGCGACATGGAATTGGAGCGGTTCAATGAGGGAAGGACGCACACGCGGGTTGGACGAGCGCAAAGGAGGTGGCAGCTTATATCCTCTTGGCGTGGGCGGCCTTGTGCAACAAGGGCCGACCCGCCGAAGAGGAAAAGACACAACGTTTCAAACAACAACGAGTCGGCTTTGGAGTAAGCGGGCGATCGTTTAAGTATTTTGGGGGTCGGCTTGGCAGGCCGACACCCCTCCCCAAATCGGCGGTGGAGCCTATAAAAGGCAGCGCACTTTGCCATTTGGAGGACATCAATTCGGATTCGGCAAGTAAGATCTCAAGTCTCCAACGGGAGTCGAACTAAACGCAGGCAAGCGGAATATGTGAGACAGATCTCGGATTACGGAGGCGGAGTAGGGGTCGGTTAACACGCAGTTGCGAACTGCGGACGGTGGTCGTCGGTCTGGTGAACGAAGGTGCATGCGATGCGCACAACACCCGTAACGTGGCTGTGGTAATTGCCGGTCTTGGCAAGGGCGTATGCGATGCGCACGCACTCATAAGGGAACAGTGGTATATCGTCGGTCAGATCAAACGGAAGACGCACGCGGTGCGGACATCGTTGTAAATGACCCGGTGATTGTATTGGCCGCGGGCCTGTTGTATAATTCGTGTAGCCGTAGGCTCACGACATTGTAAACGAATTGACAAGTATAATAAAAGATACGAGGGCGCACTTGGCTGGGAGTTGCCCCTCCCGTATACATTGGTGTTAATGTTTTGGTAATGCATTATATGCTGCGGTTTTATTGTTAAGTGAATTATAATTAAACCGAGTTATTATAATTGTTGTTCGGTACATGTTTATAAATCAGTCATGAAAGTTAAGTGTTCGGTTTATGAAGTTTTACACTAATTCACTAAGAGGAATTAAGTGTTGGGAAGTCGAAGGCATAGTCCACATACGCTCAAACCAAGCATAAGGTGGTGTCGCACCCGCCCAAGAAACGAAAAAGTTTACACTAATTCGGTAGTGGAATTAAGTGTTGTAAAATATTTGGAATAGTTGGTCCTTGCCTCCCACGTTTCATCCTGAGGGCTAAAGTGTGACTGCAAGGCCTTCTTCATATCTTCCCAGGAGGTAATATCGTCAGCACTACCATTAGTAATCTGATCGGCCCTCCTTCTCCACCACATTTTGGCATCATTTGTCAGGAACTGTGCAGCTACCTTGACTTGCGCTTCTCCTTTAGATAGGTTCAGCCTCTCTAGATACTGCTCCATGTCCCATAAGAAATTACCAAGAATCTTTGCACTCCTCGTCCCGTCGTAAGACTCTGGTTCTTTGACCTTCACATGGGGCACTCCTCCACCCGAGTTGTGCCTCATGGCCCTTTTCAATACCACGATCTCATCTCGGGCCTCTTCAAGAGCTTGGTTGACTTTGTCGAGGTTTGCCTTCACATTCACGAGCTCTGCTAGCCCTTGATCTCTCGCCTCCTCGACCTCTTTCACTTTTCCTTCAAGCTGCGTACACAAGAAATCAGTGTACTCAAACTGTGTTTTGAGCTCGTCATGCTGCGCTCGGAGCTCCTTAAGTTCCTCTTTTATCCCTGAGATGGCCTCCCGTTTCAACGAATCCACCTCTTGGTTCCAAGAGTTTTCCAAGCTGTCCATCCTCCCGAGTACTTTGTCAATGAACTCCGTGTCCTTCATTGCATGGTTAGACCCGGCTTGAGAATTGGCTGCCATTTCTTTGTTCCTTATAAATGGTGAGCGTGAGGCGCAGTACCATACGATAGTTCATAGATAATTAGTTGTGTTTTAGTCTCACTGACACTTCCTTGGTCATTTGTGGACAATACTTGAAGTATCGTATCTAACCTATCTCTACTTCTAGATTGCACCTATCAGGCAAATTAAATTTATAATTTAAATATCAAGGGATATTGAGGCACATTTTAACTTAAAAGGTTTACCCATTTGCTTATTATTTGTCATATTTTTTGTTGATATAAGACCAGAGTTTTGGTGGAGTGCTCATTTGAATAATGTGTGGATTACTAGCCACAAGTTTTTGAATGGTTGGTAATTTTTCAAGCACTGACAACTAAAGCCATACTTTCCAATAGTGGATTTACAGATGAGAAGTGTCCAATTTGTACCTAAACTAATTCATTTATTATCTTATGAGAGTGTCAATGTGCTACACAGTATTGGAAACAGATTCAGCATAAGTACTTCAAAGAGCAGCAATGTCTGGTGATCCCATCTAGCTCATTCTTTCGCATTATGTTGCATGTGCCATTGCATTCACATGACAGCTAGATTCTCCCTTCAGAAAGTTTGTTGTAACTGTGTTTTTTTATGGCTCACTAGTATTGTCTCCTCATTCCAAAAGTTATGGCAATATGAGATTTGCACCCAACATTAACGTGTCAGTGTCTGCATATTCAGACCAATAAAGATTGTGTGTTATTCTGTACGCTTTTACATATCATCCCTGTTTGTACATGACTCTAATATGTACTTCGACAAAACAAAAAGCAGAAAATGCAAGCACCCTCAAATGCTTAGCCCTAAATTTTTTTATTGAATAGATGCAAACAAAATTAAGAAATACTTGAGCCATCTACTATGTGACCAAAATTAAGGAACAAGTTTATATTTGCAAAGTTCACAAGAGAGAGAATAGCTAGCTCCCATGTTTGTCAACTCGCCAATATGAAGTGGCTTGAAACTGTAGTAACACAAATTTAAATTAGACAGTAAAAGACAGCATAATAAAAGCGTAAGTTATCTCCACACTGGTATAAACATTTGTGATTGAACATGATTACCCCTGAGGCATCAATCAGCAATTAAAAAAAAAGTTAAACATAGCAAGTTAAAGCAACCTGCAAATTCAGAGCATTTGCAAGTCTGCCAAAGTCATCTCCGATTCTCTGGCAGTCACTCCCTTCCCAAGAAGATGCTCGAAATTTACGTTACAAGTTACTGGTAGCAATGGAACAACTGAGACGAAAACTGTTGGTTTCTTTCATCTTACATGGGGCCTGTTTAGAGATATGGTCATGTTAAGGAAGCTTATGTAACTAGTTTAATTGAGTCATACAGTAAAATTTGATACTCCAACCATTGACATTAACTAAGCATAGATCCAACTTAACCCCAGATCTATTAAGCACCAAGAGGAATCCAAAAATGCAAGTGCAAATCTCTGGCTACTTAAAAGATGCAGGATTAAGATGTATGTGTGCTTTTTAAATTTACTGTATGGTAAAAAATAGTCTCTTTTATAATTTAATATTATACATCGAACTTTGGCCCACTTTTCACGTTAATTTATTAGCATTATACACGTGACAAGCATCTCTTCCAAGTTCCACCCTGGGCTGTAGGAGCACCTCATTTCTCTTGGTGCAATCAATAACATACAAATTTCATTGAAAAATAATCATATCATTTTGTTTAATGGATGCAAACAGGGATACCATAAGCAGTAGCAATGCCTTCATATTGCTGTAAAATCTCTTCACGATCAGTGTCTTGCCAATGGTGTTATTGACCTTCAAAACATTGGTTTATACAGGATGTAATTTTATAGGCTTTCCAAACAATTCCAATTTCAAAAGATGCTGGCCTGAGTCTCAGAAACGACTATAAGACAGCTCATTTGAATCTAAAGGGAAAACTGATAGTGCCTGAGAAAATTTGACACAAGTGCAAGCCCACATGTGCACATATATCCATACATAATGACACCCAGTAAAAGAAAACAAAAATGTCATTAACAAAAGATCACAGTGCAAGGGGTGGCAGGTGTGGGGTGTGTCCTCATTGATCCCGGAGGAAAAGAGGAAAGTGACTATGCTTGGGAATAAGGAGTTGCCTCGGAGAGGCAGAAGAGCAAGCAATCTACCAAGGTCTCCGAAGGGAAAAAGCACATGTGGGCATATCATGGTTGTTGGGAACTTGCTGATTATTGTGAGGCTTCTTCTCAGCCTTTCAACTCCCTTTCCGTGAGGCTTCATAGAGTAATTCAAAGATCTTTGGACCCAGATAAGAAGTTCAACTCCATATCCTTTTCCAAGCACTCCAATCTCACAATAGAAAAGCCAACCAAATAGTCAATAGAGCAACAAATATGAATAATATATGTTGAGCATAAAGGGGGGTCCTCCTACCCACACGCCTATTTACTGAATTTATTTGGTATAGGAAAGACACAAGGCAGAGATGGGCAAGTGGATGTGCATGGTGCATCAATAGGACGGGGCAACTAAACTATTTATTTTGCCTCCTCTGTCTTGTATAGAACCAGCAATAATAAGATAGGGGGTGGAAAGAGCCTCAAACCAGTGTGGGATCTCTCAGCTCCAGCAACATTCTCCTTTAACTGCAGAAGTACTGAATTGGCTCTGGTCTTGGTACAAGTCTGCAACAGTGTTGAGAAGGCACTCAAACCCGTGGGGAGGTCTGTGGTTATATTGTTGGCATCGTTGGCTATCACTCTTACCAGCATTGGCTATGGCTCACCGCAAGAACAAATGCTACACAATAAGTGAGTTAGCAGAACTCAGACAGCATATGCAGAGATGTATGAGAAGGGGCTGGAAGATGCCTAGCATGAGGTCACTAATGACTCAATGAGGCCCTGAAGTGAAGTGCTTAGCAGACTAGCTGGGAGCAGAATCTGTGAGGGGAAACTCAGGAAAGAACAAGACATTTTAAGGCAATGGAAGTACAATTTCGGGCTATGCAAAGAATGGAGTGAGCCATAGATGACTACATGCAGGGACAAGACCTTCGCAGTGATAAAATGAAGAAAAAACTTGGGTGAATGGCTGCCAAGGTGAAATACATTGAAAGGTCACAACTCAATCCTACCAGAGGCAACATGAACATCACTCCCCCGCCAGTAGGTAGTCACTTCAATTCTCAGGTGGTCAAGCAGGATCTAATGGAAGATAATGTCATCCTGGCAAAGAGCCCAGTGGCAAAGGCACCAGGGGAAGCAGAGGCAGGATAGCTGGAGAATTTTAGGTTCAGGAAGGGACTCTTCATATGCCAGTTTTTAAATTTCTTTTAATTTCTGAATGCATGGAAAATTATAGTTGCTCTTAGGCCAAGTTTGTTCTCAATACACTTGTCATTTCCGATATTGTGGCAATTGAATAGATAGTATAGATTCTAGAAGTTATTATCAAACCAAAGTTGGAAGGAAGATAATGCCATCCTGGCAACTAGCCCAGTGGCAAAGGCACCAGGGGAAGCAGAGGCAGGATAGCTGGAGAATTTTAGATTCATATGCCAGTTTTTAAATTTCTTTTAATTTCTGAATGTATGGCAAATTATAGTTGCTCTTAGGTCAATTTTGTTCTGCAATACACTTGTCATTTCCAATATTGTGGCAATAGAATCTGAATAGATAGTAAAGATTTTAGAAGTTATTATCGAACCAAAGCTGGAAATTTTGATGCAGGCTAAAGCCATTTTCCTATATATTTCTATTATTATGCCATACAGTTCAGCTGTGGCCACTTTCTAATACAAAATAACCTGTTTCTCATTACAATGCAAGACAATTTAAGCATGGTATCCTATAACTTTCATTAAATAAAAGTTCCCATTTGATTGCCAAGAAAGCACTTTCCTTTCTGACATAACCGAAAGGAGGCCATTTAGAAATTCCATGCACTGAACATGAGAAAAATTTTATTAGCATTGAATATAATGATACATTTTCTTGACCATAAAAATGGGAAAAAGAATAGATTTCATCTTTTTCAATGAAAGCGGCACCAGGCCGTCCAAAATTAATTGCCTAGCTGAGGTAAAAAATTACAATAAACAATGGCTTCCCCCTTTTCTGGAGACAATTCAAAAAGGCAATACAGAGATTGCATCCTTATCGAGCATTCTATGCCATTGGCCTTACCATTACAAGCCTGTCAATGAATAAGTTGCCCCTAATAAATATTATTTCAAATACTGCCTCAACTAACCTCAGCACCTTTGTTGCTGGCCTTAGCTTTGCGCTGTCTTGCATTAATTAATCTCTTCTCCCTGCTGTGTCTGGAAGATCCCCTTCTGCTAGAGCCTCTTGAGCCTTTTACAGGCACCTTGTCATCTGATGATTTCCTGGATGGCACGTCCAATGATTTATTGGTTGGCTCTATCACTGATTTCTCGATTGGCTCTATCACTGATTTCTTGATTGGCTCTATCACTGATTTCTTGATTGGCCCTATCACTGATTTCTTGTTTGGCTCAACTGTTAGCACTGGAGGAGACATTCTAGAGTTTCTCTTCTCCAAAATATCCCTATGATAAGCCTGCAATATCAATTATAACAGAACCATTTATGCATATAAGATGATAAATTCCAGCGAAAGAATATGAGAGCAAAATGTAAAGCAGAGAGAGAGAACATCCATCTTGTATTGCAAAAAATATCATTTCGGACAAAACCTTAGAAGCTTAGACAGGTGCAAGGGCATAAAGATGAAAACTTGACAAGATGCAGATACATATGCAGGCACAAGCAATGGAGATGAAGGGAAAGACTTTCCTTGATCTGAACTTGCTTTCATCCCTTATATGAACACAATAAAATGAAAGATGTTATTTAATGAATAAAGCAACTACCTGTACGACGAAATTCCGCCGTTCACAATCCAAAAACATATTGACTCTCCAGCTTACTCTGGCCATAACTTTATCTCTCACAATAGCAAAACTGATCTGATCCCTTGACGTGAAACGATCAACTTCATTAAACCAGAGACACGTGAATAAATTTGTGATTGGTGTGTGTTCCCTTATTATGACACAGCCTTCAGGAACATCTGCAGAGTAATCAAAACTAATTTACTATGACTTCGTGCCATTTAACTGCAGGCCACAATCAGTTAAAGCATCCATAAAATGCAGCTAACTGTTAAACCCTCTATAAACAGCCAATCTTAAAAAATTGTCATAAACATGAGAACAAAAAAGCTCAAGAGACATACGAACCACTTGTTATTGGAAATTTGGATGAATTGTAATGAGTCAAGCCTTCCCTCCGATAGAACTCAACTTGAGCATCAATAGATGCATTATCATACTTTCCAGCAGCTTTATTGGCCTCAGCTTCTTCAAAAACATCAAAGCGTCTGTAATGTCGAGAAATAGCAAAAGTATCGCTGCTTCGCCAGAGAAATCTGTGTAGATGGCATCCAAAAAATTACCAACTTTCAATCACTGTCCATCTGAGACTACCAAAAGTCTCTTAGTTTGTTGCAACTAAGGGCTAGAAATTAGAATGTTACATTGTTACACAAGCATTGGCATATCTGTTTGGAATAAAGCAGAGTCCGAGCTCAGGAATATTCTCGTTTGAAACTAAAACAAGGTGATGATGCACATGAGCCCTTTTGCTGGGCAATTTTGAGTTTTGGTGATTCTTCTTTGTTTATTCATTTCCTGTTTTCTCTCCCTGTGTCATTTGTGTGTGAACTGCTGCATATTTTTGATGTATCAAGCAGTTTAGCATAAATCATAGACAAGTAAAGATGGAAATTTTTAATAGCTGTTAACAGAAAATTGTGTTTTCTTATTTTTTTTAAGAACAAGAGGCAAAAGAGGCCTATGTTAAAGCCTGTGACAGCTACTATGCAGATCTCTGCCGAAAAGTGGCCAGAACAGTTTCTTTTGATGGAAAAGGGCTTGCCATTTGGAGAAAGGATACAGAGATGACATTGAAATGGGAAAGAATATTCGTTGTAGTTGATGGCACCAGGCCAAAGCCAAGCCCTCTTCCTACTAGCAAGAACGAAGTTCAAGAGTTGCAGGAAGAGGATAAAACAATGTCCATAATTGGAATCGCACTTTCTGATTATATTCTGATAGACACCACAATCAGAAGACCAGCAAAGAGAGGTGGGACTATCTAGTTCAAAAATATGAGAAAAGTTCAGAAGTAATGTACCTCCATACAAAGAGTTATGGGAGAAGTATCTAAGCAGTATGAATGATGATGCCTTTTCACTCAAAAGATTTATTTTCCTAG
Organism: Pinus taeda; assembly: GCA_000404065.3. Taxonomy (NCBI): domain Eukaryota; kingdom Viridiplantae; phylum Streptophyta; class Pinopsida; order Pinales; family Pinaceae; genus Pinus; species Pinus taeda. The sequence continues at coordinate 275,643 of APFE030450534.1, read as the reverse complement.
TTAACTGAGCTTAAGGTCCCAAAATCCAATCACATTCTGATTTTATTGAATTCCTACCACCATCATTTTATGCTTCAAAAACAGCTGTGGTGAAGAAGAAAATCCGAATTTTCAGATGGCTGTTGATGCATTACCATGAAAAGGTGACGTATATAAACAGTATGTGCGATGATGTCTTTTCACTGAGAATATTTATTTTCACAGTTAGTTGTTGCTGGGGCTGACCTTAAGGTCCTAAAATCCCAGCAAAATCTGATTTTATTGATATCCTACCACCATCATTTTATACTTGTAAAACAATTATGGTAAAAAAAGAAAATCTGAATTTCCAGATAACTGTTGATGCATTACTAGAATAATAAACTCATAAAGTTGATGCTGCAGTGATGGAAATGCTGATTCCTATGCAAAGAGAAAGGAAAAACAAATGATTAACCTACAAAGCCAAGGTGAAAGCCAATAACAAAAATGGGTGCAAAAGAGAGAAAATAAAGAAATCCCTGCAGTAATGTTGTTGGAAGTGAAAATGAAATGGGAAAATTGTAGGAGCAAAATTTTTCTCATGGGCTAATTTTCCAAGTTTTTCTCCAAAAATATTATTCGCCAATTTCCTTTTTTTAAACAATTCACCAAAATTTTATGTGATAAAAATATTTTAATATAAAAATCCCAAAAAAAATCTATGAACTATATAGAATCCTTAAATTTTTTAATCTTTTTACAGAAGAATAGCCAAACATTTTATATTTGCATTTCAAGACTTACTAAGATTTGCTAATTACACTTCAAGATAAGTATGGATTCTTAAAGTTCTCCCTCCAAATGCTGCAGTCTCATCTTGCTGTCTCCAGAAATGAACAAGATTGAGCTCTTAATGTTGACATGAAAAACACCAAGGATTTGCATGAATATTACAAGACTTTAGACTCTAAATCAATACAAGACAAGCAAGAAAAAATTGATGTAGTGTTGGAGAGTCGCAAGTTTGCTAAAATGTAACAGTCATCTAGACTATAGACTTGGGCATATTACTAGTCAATTTTTTACTTTAGATTACTTTATGTTAAATTGTTGGATTAATAACTTAAAGTACACGTAAATCATTTTAGGTTTTATGCATTTAAGTTTTGTGCAGTTAGTGTTTGTGTATTTAAGGTTTATGTCATCTCATTGTTATAAAGAGAGGGTTTCTCTCTTTATTTTATATTGAAGAATCATTCTCTCTTTTGGTTCTCTCATGTTCTTGATTTTTTTGTGTTTGATATTTCATAATATGGTATAATAGCCACAGTGACAGAAAGTTGAAGTGAAGCAAAAACAAGGGCCTAGAGACCGCCAAGTTCAATGATGGACAGAGGGGACTTCATTTGATACACAATGAAAAGCTGAAAGTATTTTGGACCAACTGAACTAGGTATTGTTTTTCTGGTTTAAAAGATGAGCATTTCCTTTGTTCAAGCCAAAGTTAGGGTCAGATTTTAGAGAGAAAACCTGCTTTATTTTGATTTAAAACCAAATTTATTTATTTTCACAGATTAAACTCAAAAGAGAGTTAGAAACACTATTTTGTAGGGTTCAAAGGAAAAAAAGTTTGGGCAGCCAACCACTGTCTGGGGCACTTGTACAAATGTACAGAAAACCTGTACAGACGAACCCATATCACTGAACGGATTGTACAGCACCCATACCAAAGAGGGAAAAAAGGAAATTTTTATCTGTTTCAAATCTCAGCTAGTTTCAGCAGAAATTTGTCTGTTCTGTTTCCAGGGTGAATTTCTGCCATTTTTTGTGATCTCCACAATTTTTAGAGAGAATATTTTCTGTTTAAACAGTTTCTTAGCAGATTTGTGGCAGATCTATGCTTTTTTTACATTGTCTTTTCTGAAATTTCTCTGGTTACGGTGAAAATTTCACTGACCAGCAGCAAATTCAGCAGTTTGGAAGAAAACTATAGCTTTGCTGGGCATATTTTCAACAAATTCAGTGGGACTCTTGCTGATTCTCAGCAGTATTCAACCACTACAGCCACTGTGGGCATATTTTTTTGTTTATTCTCCATGATCTACAGTTTGAAAGAGAAAAGTAGAGTTCAGGAAGTTCAATATCTATTTCAGCACTTCGATCTCCAAAATATTTGATAAAATCAGCAGTTTGTCCAAAATCATGTTGGAGACTAACCATAAATTCTCTGGTAAAAATTATAATACCTGGAACAGGAAAAACTGTATGTCAACCATTTTTTAGTACAGATATCTGGACCAAATGATGTTGGGAAAGGAAACTTGATCGACAACAGCGAGGAAAGGGCAAGAAAAATTAGATGAGGGAAATATACATAGTAATTCTCATAAACCTATTTATGATCGATGAGATGTACTATGAAGGATGCTGCAAACATTTGGAACAACTTGAAAGACTTGCATGAGGTCTTCGACAAAGGCAGACCCTTCATATTGAAGAATATATTGCTTTCTATTAAAATGAATGAAAATGAATCTATACATGAACATTTGGCAAAGATCAAGGATATTAGAGAATAGTTGAATGCCACTAGGCAGAAGATGGAAGAAGACAACTTGGTGGTAATCACTCTTAACAGTTTACCAATTGCATTTGAGCAGTTTAATGGAACACTTAAGTTTGACGAGCTATGCACAAAGCTCTTTATGGAAGACAAGTGGAAAACACAGTGTGGTAGTGAAAATATACAAGCAAGTTCAAAACTAGCATTGGCAGCAAACTTCAATGGCAAGGGCAAGTTTGCTAGAAAAAAAATATGGAAGAAACAGTTAAGGAAACACAGATGAATCAGGTAATAAAAAAGCCTCCACATGTCATTATAGTGGAAAGGTAGGCCATTAGAAGTTTTGTAGAAAGAGGTTGTGGAATGAGGAGCACAACCAAGGAGGATCACAGAAGGAGAACGCCCATGTTGCAGTACACTAGGAAGAGATTGCTCTCTTCACTTTCATGGCTAGGATAACAGATCATGGACAGTCAGCTGCTTGGTATATTGATTCTAGTGCATCATGCCATTTCACCAATATACGTGATTGGTTTTTCAAGTATGATGTTTATGTTTCATATGTGGTCCTTGTTGGTGGGGGGGAGAGTTCAGAATGCAAGGCAAGGTAAATGTACAATTTACCTTGGGAGGTAAGCAATTGGTCTTCCTCTACTATGTGCTAATCATGGAACAGAATCTGAATTTCCTTTCAATAAATCAAAGTATGAACCGAAGCCCTATTTACATCTCATTTTCAGTGACCATAAATGCTACATGGTTGACAAGGGCAGCAAGAAGACAACTTCTTTTGGTATTGAATATAACAGACTGTTCAAGTTGGTTGATAAAAAGGAGACCAAAGAAAATGCTTAGATTGCCAGGAGAGTACAAAAAACCAATACACTTTGGCAACAAAGGTGTCGACATTTGAATTTACAGTATCTTTCTCATTTGTCTTAAAAAAAGTTCAGTGGAAGTTCTTCCAAAGGTTCAACAACAACAAGAAGGAAACTGCGAAGGTTTTCAGCTGGGAAATTGCGAAGCTTATCAATTGGGAAAGTGGCATCAAACTCGATTTGATGAAGGACAGGCTTGGAGAGACAAGGAGGTCCTTCAGTGGGTTTATGCAAATGTTTGCAGCTTATGAAGACAATATTAGTCTCCAATGCCGGGTAATTCTTATTGTTTATAGATAAATTCACTAGAAATATGTGGACCTATTGATTAAAATTAAACTCTGAAATATTTGTTGAATTTGTGATGTTCAAAGCAATGGTGGAAAAAGTATATGGGTTGCACTAGACTTCTCAGGTATCATAACGGTGGCAAATTTTGTTCCAAGGAATTTAATAACTTTTCTACACAAGTTGAAAGCCATACACTCCATAGCAAAATGAAATTGTAAAGAGGTGTGACTGCACTATTGCAGGGCTGGCATGTTGTATGTTAGAAAACAAATCTGGTGCTGAAGCAGTGCATACAGCACTATATCTAGTTATTAGATCTCCACCAAAGGCAATGCAGAAGACTCCAAAAGGAAGCATGGTCTCAACAAAAACCACAAGTCTTCTTAAATTTTTTGGTTCAGTTGAATATGCATGGGTCTTCAAAGAACAACAAACCAAACTAGATCCCAAAAGAAATAAATTAATGCTCACAGGTTGCCATGACACACACAATAAGTTAGTTGATGTCGAGACTCAATAGTAACAAAACAAGCTTTAGTTGAGATGGCCGTGATTGATGAGAATGAGGAGCTGTTTTAGATAATTTGGGATCTGACGATTTTCGAGAATGAGGAAGTTTTGACTGCCAGCTCAGATAGGAAGCTTGTTCAACCTCCAGCTTAAGGGGAAAGAACTATAAGGATGAGTATCCAGAAATACCCAATCAGAAAGCCATTGCAGATAGCCCAAATCACGAAATTGGCAGTGTTGATTTGGAAAAAGAGGATCCTAAGAAGAGACCACAAAGGTGAAACAGCACCATTGGAGAAGTTCAACTAGATGAGATGAGGGAAAAAGGAAGACCAAAAAGATGTCCAAATTCCAATATGGTCCATGCTGTGATTGTAACATTCATGACCTATATGAAATTCAAGAATATGAAAAGGCCAAAGGAAGACTGGAATGGCAGAAGGCCATGTAAGTCGTACATGAGGCTCTGATGAAATATCAGACATGGGCTCCTAGTGATATACCACTAGGGTAGAAACCCATTGGTTGCAAATGCGTGTATAAAGTCAAGTACAAAACAAATGGGACATTTAACAAGCACAAGGCAAGATTGGTTGCAAATGGCTTTTCTCAGAAAGAAGGAATTGATTATGAAGAGACCTTTGCTCCCACAGCAAAGATGAGCTCTATCTATTTAATTCTAGGCATGAAAGCACAATTTGGCTGGTAACTATACCATATGGAAGTGAAGAGTGTTTTCCTCAATGCAAATTTGGAGGAATAAGTATACCTGTACCAGCCACAGCGTTTTCAGGTTCAAGGGAAAGAATCTAGTTTGTCGACTAAAGAAAGCTCTCTATGGCCTGAAGCAGGCACCCAGAGCATTTACGTCAAAAAGCCACAGCGTTTTCAGGTTCAAGGGAAAGAATCTAGTTTGTCGACTAAAGAAAGCTCTCTATGGCCTGAAGCAGGCACCCAGCGCATTTTACGTCAAAATCAATGAATATTTGGGTGAACAAGGGTTCCAAGTTCCAACCAAGTCCCTCAGATCTCATTTTTTACATTAAAAGCATTGGAGATGATGTAATTATTCTGGTAATACATGTAGACGACATCAACATCACAAGAAGTGAGGCTAAGGCAATTTTACAAGTACAAAATCCAATTTATGTGAGGGTTTTGAAATGACTAGTTTAGGCCTCCTACATTAGTGTTTACATGATAAGTTTGGCAAACAAGTAAACATATTTTTGTTTCAAATACAAAGTATGCCAAAAGTTTGTTAAACAAGTTCAAGAAGGGAGATTGCAAAACATAATCTACACCTATGGAGAAAGGGCTGAAACTTTCAACCATGTTTGACTCTAAAGTAGTTAATGAATCAATGCTTGATCTATCGTACAACATCTAGACCTATATTGTGTTATGAAGTCAACTACATCTCCTGATTCATGACCGTTCCAAAGATCAAACATTGGACAGCAACAAAAAATGTTCTACGATATGTGAAAGGAACACACTCTATGTGGCACACACAAAGAACATTGGTGACATGGTTATTCAGACTCATATTGGGTAGGATCAATGGATGACAGGAAATCCACATCAAGCAATGCCTTCAGCCTTGGTATTGGAGCAGTTACAAGGACCTGCAAAAAGCAACATGTTGTGTCCCTTTCTTCTATTGAAACAAAATATTGAGCAACAGTGGAAGGAGATCAAACAAATGCTTGGAGATACGAAAATCTGATCTAACGAACCTACTCTATTGCAAGGTTGCGAGGGAGCGCCACCCGCCACCCCCCCCGTACAAATCCGCTCCCTAAGCACGCTCCTCTCGAGAATGCATCAAGAGCAACCCTGAGAGTGCGCTCCTATAAAAAAAAAAATCGCTCCCTAAAGGGCGGGAGGGATTGCTCCCGTACTACTCTCGTTCTAGAGCGAAATTTTAAATCGGGGAGCCCGGAGCAGTATGGGAGTGATCACTCCCAACCGTTCCCAAGCGCAAAAAAAGCGCTCCTAGCGGAAAAAAGGTGCACACATTTTTTTTGGTGGAGGTAGAGGAGGTGCCAAAAGAAATAAAAGGCCTCCTCCCCTCCCACAATGCATCATCTGCATGATTGAGAACGCAAGAGAGGGATTTCGGAACTTGATTTGAGGAGGAGAATGAGAGGAAGACTAAGAGGGTTTGAGCTTGAGCAGCTTGCAAGGGAGATGGAAGACTATCATTTGAGAGAGCTTGGGATTGAAGGCACCACCATTGGAGAGCCAAAGAGGTAGGATCTAATCCCATTCTTTTGTTTTCCCTGTAGCATTTGTGTTTTTATATGTTGAATGAAATATGTTCTCTTCTCCTACTTTTTCTCAACTCCCATTCCTCCTTCATTTTATTGCAGGCAAGAAACTATAACTCCACCAAACATGATGGGTATATGGCTTGGCATTCTCTTGTTGGTTCTTTTTATTGTTATGATGGTGTTGGCGAGCAAGAGTGATGAAGATGATGAGGAAGTGGGTAGTGGTAGATTAGGAAACCTTGGAGAAGAGGAGTACCAAGAGGAAGAGGAGGAGGAGGATAATGAGAGTGGAGATGATGATGAAAAAAGCCAAGGTAGACCAAACCCCTTTGTGGAAATATGTTACTAGGCTTTCAAGAGGGAAAGGGGGTGGAACCACTAAATTTACATGCCCCCATTGCAAAATCAGATACAATTCATATACCCGTGCATGAAAGCATCTCTGTGGGAAAATGGCATGGGATGGAACTAAGCAAATAGGAATCAAAACCTGGGGATGTATGTCAGCACAACAAAGAGCCAAATAAATTAAGGGAAAAGGAGGAAGCCCAATGCAAATCTAAAAGATCAAAGGGTGACTTTGAACATGACACCACTAGCCCACTATCACATAGGCTAAGGACTCCATCAACTGACAACAACTACCCATGGTACTGGATAGAAAGGCACAGACACAGACATCCCTTTAAGGCGTAGAACCATATCAAATTTCCTTGATCAAGGGTGTAGGGATGATGTGGATGCAAAAACTTTCAAGTTTCTCTATGCATGTGGGATACCATTCAATGTTCTTCGGTCACCTTATTGGCATGAAATGGTTTCTGCAATCAATGATGCCCTTAAAGAATACAAGAGCCCTGGGTTTGACAAAGCTAGAACCATGGAACTCGGTCATGAAAATGCCAAAATAACAAATGCTTTGGGGTAAATTCACAAATGGTTGGAATGACTATGGGGTGTCCATTGTATCTGATGGTTGAGCAAATGTAAAAGGCAAGCCATTAATAGGTGTTCTTGGTGTGCCTACTATTGGTGTAGCCTTCCTTTCATCGCATGATTACTCATAAAAGTTCAAGACCGCCATCAACATTGCACAACCATTAATTGGGCTATACATTGTCATCCAAGTCATCATTGATAATGCTTCTAATTATAAGGAAGCAGGAGCAATCATTCAGGATAAAACCCAAAGGTGTTTGGTTAAGACAATGAACCTTTTGGTGCATGACATTATTAAGATCAAGGAACCTCAATATAGATGGATTGGTGACTTGTACAAAGGAGGCAAGAGAATGATAAAATGTATTACCAATCATAGGAATACCCACGGGTTTTTCTGCAGCTAGTCAAGGTTGGAGCTATTGAAGCCTGGGAAGACTAGATTTGCTAGCTATTACGGTTTACCTCACCTACGGGTGCCTTTTGAAGGTAAGAGAGTCATTGGCTCATGGTATCAAGTTCAAATTGGAAGGTATTAAAGGTCAAGGCTCCAACTGCGACTAACAAGGAAGCTTTTGAAGAGATGGAGGACACAGTGCTTGATGATTTGTTTTGGGCACGTGTCAGGGATGTTTTGCAATACACCAAGCCCATTTATAACATGATTCATTTTGCAGATACAAATGCACCAGTGATTGGGGGAGTGTATGAGAAAATGGATAACATGTTGGGGCAAATAAAAGATATTGTTTAGCCCAAAGATCCCATCTTGTATGATCAAATTGACAAATATGTGTGTGTACGGTGGAATAAACTTAATGTTCCACTACATGCGTTGGCGTATATCCTTATGCCAAAATACTACTCTCTATCTTGGTTGTGAAAACCTGCACCTATGGGTGGGGTTAGGACCAAACCCCATACAGAGCCAAAGGTACAAGTTGGGTATATGGCAACATTAGACAAGCTAGTCCCTGATAGAGAGGAGTGCATGGAGAATTAGGCAAATACGCCAGTCAAACTGGAGGGTTTGGTTCTTTGCATGCAATGGAAGAGAGGGACAGAATGGATGTTGTCACATGGTGGAACGAATGGTTGTGGGGGACCTTTGGAAAAAAATTGCAATAAAAGTGTTTTTACAGGTTGTTAATACCTGTTTTACAAAGGGGTGTTGGAGCACCTATAGCTTCATTCATAATGTGAGAAGAAACTGCCTCAACGAAAATCAAGCAGAAAGCTTGGTTTTTGTGCACTATAGCTTGAGGTTGTTATCACATTATTGTGAGCAGGCTCATGCTAATAAATCATATATGACTTGGGACAACCACCCAGAGGAGGATAATTTGGAGGATGGAGCTATACATTTAGAAGAATTGGAAGCGAAACTTTTAAAAGATGATCATGAAGCAGCAGCAACCATGTCACCCCCATCATCTAGTAGCAGTGCTCGAGTTCCATGAGCTTTGTCGCCACCTCCATCTACAACCTCACGTGGAGGTCATGTGCCTTCTAGTTTTGGACATGGTCATTGGACTATGTAGGAGGAGACTGCCACTAGACCATTAGAAAATAAATTAGAAATTTCTCGTGGCAAGAAGAAGAAGTAGATAATAGATTTACTTGTCTTTTCTAGTTTCTAGCAGTTTTTATAATTGTTGACTCTTTCATGTTTATTATGATATTTTTTGTAAACAATATATGACAATTTAAGTTTGTAGTTTGAAGTTGGCAATTATAACTCATTGGTAATGAATTATGAATATGATGCTTCGTGAAAGTTGAAAGTTGAAACATTACATTTCATGTTTGATATTCTTTGTTATAGTTTGGTAATGGTAATGGTCACAAGTACAACTTTAGCAATGACAAATGTTATATATTGAATTTTGAAAGCTTGAAACTTTAAGATTGATGAATCATGGGACTCGATATGTTGTAACATGAAACTTGTGGACATGCGGTCAATGAAGATTATATCTTCTAGATGATTGATGTTATACAATTTAATCCATGGTTTTATGCTTTTTATATCTAATTCATCATTATGCATGCTTTTGTTGGCATATATGCATCAAAATATATATTATATAAAAAAAAAATCTCCTGACCTAAGAGCTTTTGAAAATGTCGCTCCCTACTCCCACTTCCCACACCCAAGTAGCCATGCTCTATTGCACTATGATAATCAAGGAGTTCACGCTGACAAAGAATCCAGTCTTCCATAAGCATACCAAATAAGTTGACATTCGTTGTAACTTCATCCAACAACATGTAATGATTGAACAATTCAACATAAATATTGTCCTACAAGGATCATACTGTTGACATTCTCACCAAATCTTTGGGTCCAAAAAAAATTGCAAAATTTAGGAACAAACTTGGTGTATTTTTTAGATTGACCATTAAGAGAGAATGTTGGAATATAAAGGTCATCTGGACTATAAACTTAGACATATTAACAAAGTAATTTTTTTACTTTAAACTCGATTGTTGTATTAATGACTTAAAATACACATAGGTCATTTTAGGGTTTATGCATTTAGGGTTTGTTCAATTAGGGTTTATGTCATCTCATTGTTATAAAGAGAGGGTTTCTCTTTATTCTAAATCCAAAATTCTCTCTTTCAGCTCTTTCTTGTGTTCTTGGTTTCTTTGTGTTCAGTTCTCAAAATAAAGTCCCCTCTTGCAAATGTGGGAAGTGTTAAACTGCAAGTAGTGTTGCATGTACCAATTTGGTAAGAGAATTGACAAGTGTTGCAAAAATAACATGTTTACATTTAAGGGTTGAATTAAACTAGCAAAACTGCATTGTGAAGAACCAAGCAAGAATTGTTCTTTTACATGCTCCTGGATAAGGGAATTAATATGTTTAAAAGTTGTAGTCATAAGTCACATTATCTACTCTAGAAAATAGTTTGAGGTTATCACATATGTTTGGCATGTGAATGTCAAAACTATATTAGAAATCGAAAAAGCAAAAACATGATAGATGGCATGACCCTGAAGAATGGTATTGAATTTGGAGTGTGAATCTTGTGCAATTGGAAAACAAAACAGGAAGTCCTCACATGTTAGAACTAGAGCTATGATGTTGTTAGATTTAGTACATACAGATATTTTTGGTGCCATAAATGTGGAGTGTATTGCAAGGGTGAAGTTTCTTATAATTTCCAATATGCCCCCAACTTTTCAATACCCAAGATCACAAGAGAGAGGAAATGCACACTAGGGACATGTGAAGAGAACTCACGAATTTTAAGGAAATCCATAGGGTGCAAGTAGTTGTTGGGGTCCCTAGCATGGGGGGCATCTCTAAATTTTTGAAAAAAA
>APFE030450534.1:208334-264158 GCA_000404065.3 Pinus taeda | reverse complement strand
TTAATTAATTAAAAAATAAGAAGAAAAAAAATCCCAACAATAACAATTCATCCCATTTTAATTCATCATTGTCTAATGTACTAAATTCAAATTCCTAAATGATACAAACATGATCCATCAATCACCATTGTTATTATCACATTTCACATTGAAACAATGATACATGCACATCAAAAGTTCAAATTTATAATTTACAGCAAAATAAAATAAATTGATTCAAATTTTAAATAGTACTAAGTATATACTCAATAGTAGATAAGTATGAAATAGTAAATCAAAATTACTCAAGTAGTAAAGACTCAAGAGTGACGAGTCAAAGACTCGTTCATCAATATCTAAAGTCAAAAGTTTAAACTGAAAAATAACAAGGGCCAATGGAGAAAAAAAGTAGCTAAAATAAATCAACAACAAATTAGCATCAAGAAGTCTATGCTATTGATTGGTCCACTACATCCATTTGTTCTACAAAGGTAACAAGACCATCAATGGGAGTGTCACTATCTAAGTCAAATTCACTCACATGATTAATCAATGCAAATCATGACTCCCTCTCATCTCAGAGTTAAATGTTAAATGACTTGTAAAGGTCAAATAAGAGAGATGTACAAGTAACAAGGAATTAAGTTTAATAGTTTACCATGTTTTTTGTTTTTTTAACATTTTTTATGTTTTTTACAAGTTCTTATGCTTTTTAGAAAAAATATTTCAAGGTTTGGGGATGGGGGAGATGGGGACCACAAGCCTTGCTTTTTGCAAAATGTGTCCCACTTTACGAGAGAAGGCTCCCACAAGGCCCTTTCTCAAAATGCATACTGCAATTTTCCAAAATATTTAGAGTTTGTTTGATGGAGTTAGGCAAAATGGGGATGTTGTAAAATGTTTCAATAAGCAACGCCCCATCCCAGGGGTAAGGGAAAGAGGGGGGCACACCCCAAACCCTACAAGACACATCCCCATGCAACATTGAAATTTTCATTGATGATTTTAGCATAAAAGCTTTATTTTTACAATTTAAAGCAATGGCTATGTTGTTGCAAAATCTAGTAGGCCTTAGAGAGGGGTACCCTACAAGGCTATAACTAGACCAAGTGACAACAATGGGGTAATGGCCCACTGTCACCACAACGAAAACCCCCTGCTCTTTATGGACTTTCACCAACAGGAGGAGACCCAATATAGGGTCGCCTATGATGGATATTTTAAGAATGAGGGTATTAGGATGACTCTTCTAACAGAAGACTCGGCTTAATTACAAGGCTCCAATCAATGAATGAAGTCAATTTGCTTTCCTTCGAGAGACCAAATTTGTACAAAAGAAGACCTAGGGCTTGATTGATAGGTTGATAGTTAGGATGGCCAAAGGTCAAGGTACGAGGAAAGGGTTTCCCACAATGTTTTCCAACAAGGACAAGGCAAGTGAAACTCTCAACAAGCCCCTAAGTTGAAGCTAAAACCAAACTAGGGTTTACCCTAGGGAAAACAACTAGGGCAAAGGAAATTATGGATGAAATTGAAGTGAATGTTGACCAAAAGGAGTGATTGTGTTGCAACCACTATCATCTTGATGTTTAAACTCTCCAATACCGAAAACTCATCTTCCCTAGGAATTCAAATCAACCCCTAGCTTAGCCACTTGGCCTTCAAGGGGTCAAATTAGGTCAAGAAAGAGAGATAAAAGAAATTGTAGATAAAAGGTTGAATTGATCACCAACAAGGAAGACTAGTGCCTAGTCCTAGGGTCAATAGAGTCTATGGGTTCTATAGACCACTACGTGTCAACAACCAATAGCAGTACACCCCATTTTTTTGCAAAACGGAAAGCAATTGATCGATGTGTCTGTGTCGTCTAGCTATCATCATCAGCCTAACTTCCAAGATATTATGTAAACCCTTTCTGTATGTGTATAATGTAAATAATCTTAGTAGATCTGTGTCATGTATGTAACGACCTAGGTAAACCTACTTTTCTATTGACGATCTCCATTCTAGGAGGTTTTTGGTCTCATCGATCCATTCTCGGATGGTCGGCAGAGTTTTCCTCTAGTCTTACCCCAAATCTGGAATGGATTGTGTCGCTAGGATCTTAGGCGAGTCCTAATGTTCTAGATCGAGTCTATGTAAAAGTAATTTGGGAATAATCATAACTATTTGGTTAAGTTATTTTATTACAAATTGCTTGGTCTATTGATTTATACTTGTGTCGCAGAAATGGGTAGTCTGTGAGGGTCTATTACAAATGGGTTTTCCCCCTTATGATGTAAAAAATATGAAAATCATGATGTAAAATGTCTTGAGGGTTGGAAAAATAATTTATCCCCTCATAGGTTAATTAATTAAATTTTTTGGCAAAAAAATTAATTAAAATTCTAAGCCAGAAATTTAATTAATTCTAGGTCCTACATAAATTTAAATTCTCCAAAGGCAAAATTCATCGGTCCTTAAAAATTAAATTTTAAAAAGTCCCAGGACTAAGGTATATTAATTATTTTGCTAAATTTTAAACCTTTGATCCTTGGGGGTTATGTCAAAGTCAATTTTTTTTGGGAAATTAACTCAAAAATTTAATTTTTGAGTTAACTAAAATGTATTTAATGAAAAATTTCGAATTTCCCCAAATATTTAAATATTTTGACGGATGAGATTAAAAAACAAATTAATCTTCATCAACGATCGAGATTGCTTTGATGAAGATCACTCGAACTAGCTGTTGGAGGATTTATCTTTAAATAGGAAGTCATTTGTCAATGATCAATCCGATCTTTGAGTCGTGTGCTTAGCAAGAAGCTCATGTAATCTTTTTCTAGATAATAAAGAAAGACTTTGGGGTTAAGTTCTGTTGGTGTTACTCTTCATGGGAATACTGTAAGATGTGTTGTTTTCATGCATAAATTTTTCTAAAGCCATTGATGGTAGCTTCTAAAGAGTGATTTGAGTACATGTATCTTGCTCAGTTGCTGGGGTTTGAATAATAATCTAGATTTTGAACGTAATAGTAGGTATCTCTATTTGTCTGAGTTTTATTATTATTCTCTCACTATTTTTAATGGTTGGATTGAGTTTTGCAGGGAAATCTTGATTTAGAATCCTCGGGCGTTAGGGGAAGTTTTTTGTTGGACCAACCAACTCCTGATCTATGTTTCCTGAAGAGCCCAACTAAATTAGCTACGGGCTTATCATAAGATTTTTTGTTGGTGATACACGAAGGGTTTTGAAATAGCACCTCTTTTAAAATTCAAAAAAAAAATTGTGCGGCATAATGATAGATCTGGCTGAATAGAGCCTACAATTTGTAAATTTTGTAATTATTTTTCTAACATGGTTTTTTCTAGGTTTTACTTTTTATCATTGTATATATTGTTTGGATGTTTTCTTGTTGTCGTGCAGCTACAAATCTGAGAAGGAAATTTGTGTAGAGTCCAGATCTAAGCCCTGGAGGGTAAAATCTAGATCTTTGGGGGCTTATTAGCATAATTTTGCAGGGACATTATTCAAAAATTTTGCAATCCAAGGGTCTAAAAAGTTTTAAATCTGGAAATTTTCATAAGGGTTTAATGGATAAATCTAAAACAAAAGCATGTCATTTTAAAATAAGATTTTCTGGGAAATTTTCTTTGGTCTTGGCTACCATTTTTCTCGTCTGCTGCCGTATTGGGCCTCCAGAAAATTTCATTTTTTTATACGTTTTAGGGTTTCTGGAAAAAAAATTGTTGCATCACTCTTCCGCTACTATACTCCTCGCCCTCCTTGCTGCTGCATTTTCTTCCACTTATGCGTTGCTACCAGTGTTCTTGGCCTGCGTTTCTCTTTCTGTCCCTTCCTAGCCCACAGCCTTCATTTTCTCATGCATTCCTCGAGCTCCTCATCACCATCCTACATTTCTCCTTCACTACCATCGATCTCCCTCTGCCCGTGGCCTCATCTTCTATGTACCCTTCTCCTTTCATTTCGCTGCCCAAACCTGCGTCGTCACTTTCCCTCACTTCCGCTTCCCCAGACTCCTCTTCTCGTCCTGTTGCGTCTCCCAGCTGCAAACCCTCCTCACCCATCTGCGTCTTGGCCCTCCATTGCTACTCTCATCTCGCTTCTGTGGACCTGCAAAAACACCAACGAGCTCCTCTTGTTGTCGTCGATGCTCAACTCCCGCCGTTGTCCAAGCTTAAACCTGCACACTCAACAAACACTCAAAAAATCGATTTCTCCTTTCTATTCACTTCACTTAGGTTTAGGTTTCATTTTTATTTTTTACTTGTAATATACGTAGGGTTTATTAGTTAGTTTCCTTTTCATTTTTTATTTTTTTTATCTTTGGTTAAATGTTTGATGTTTTATAAAAATAAAAGAATAAAAATCTACCTTTTTGGTTAAGTTTCATTTTGATTTTTTTTTACTTTGGTTAACTTCTAAATTCAAATTTTTTTTATTTTAATTTTGATTTTTTTTTTATGCTTCTCCTTTTCCTTTTATTTGTTTTTTATGACTTTGTTTTGATTTTATTCCATTATTTTGATTTTGTTTATAAACAAAAACATTATAAATTTTAAAAAAATAAAAAATTAAAAAATAAAAAAATCTAAAATTTGAAAAATTAAAAGAAAAAACATTTAAAAATTTTAAAAACTCTTCATTTTTGTGACTTTAGAATGGCTAAGGAATTAAATTAAAAGAGGATTTGCGCTTTCACATTAAAAATTTTAATGTGGCCTATGGCCCATTAAAACTTCAATTTATTAACACTTATGATTTACTTTTGTCACATTAAAAATTTAATTTCTTCATTTACCACATTAAATTGATTGCCTAAGGGATAATTAACATTCAAATTTAAAGTTCCTTGGTGTCAAGGGTGTTAAGTGTAAAATTTTAATTTTTGTGGTATTGATTTCTTTATTGGCAAGTGCGATTATGTTTTGAAAATTATATTGGCTATAGGAGAAAGATAATTAATTGTAGATCTGGGTTATTGCAGAAAATCATTTTTAATCTAAAATCATTTCTTAGCATTTAATTTTCATAATTCTTCAAGGGATTTAATTGCTAGAATATATTGCAGTTTTAGGCATTTACATTTAATCGTTCATGATCATCACCTTCGCCAAATTATAAACTCTAGTAACTTGTTCTCATTTAGTTTATAGTTAATTGAATATTAAGGCACTGGTCTATAATCATTTCTATCTTGTGGTTGTGTCTTGGTTGTATTAGTGTTTAATCTATTCATCTTAGTTAACCAAGACTCATTTACATTCGTCAAGTTGTCCATCTTTAAGTCTCCTAGAGCCTATGTTCCATAGGCTATTCGCATTCATTCGCCTTAGGGACTACCCCCCTGACTTGTCTAGGAGAGAGTCTAAACGAAGTGAGTAAGGATTAGAGTGACATCCCTTACTCTGAGTGTTGTCGCGGTGCCTAGACACTTTGTGCGACAACATTTTTTGGCGCCATTGTTGGGTGTAGAGTTTTTTTGTCCTTGGTCCTTACGACATTTTTCTAATCATCTCATTTTTTTCCGTCATTCATTAGCCCGTCAAACGACACAACATTTTTTGGCACTATTGCCAGGGATATTTTGTTCTCAGCGTTTCAATGACATTTCCTCATCATTTTTCTCATTTCTCATCTCTCATTCGAGCCGGCAAAGCCAACACTTCTTGGCATTGCCACCAAGGACCAATTCACTGGACCTTGGCTTTGCAGCATTTCATATCGTTTTTCTAGCGTCATTTCGTCTCTTCATTTCTCACCATCCTAACTCTCGTCATCTCTCATTTAATCCTCTCATCTTCACTTTTGGCAACTGGACATTCCAGTTGGTTTCCTATTTGGGTGGCGACTCCACTTATTCATTTATTTAATCTCAGACAAGGAGCCCTCCCTGAATATCCATCTGCCTCCATCCACTAACTTTTCGGTTTTGCCTTTGGAAACTTTGTGAGAGGTTCATGCTCAAGTGGTGACTCCACTTCTTCCATTTCTTACAAGAATTTTTGCTAGAAGCTCGCTTCTTCTAGATGTTTTGGTTTTCTTGAGCAGGGATTTCTCTCTCTGATATCCATTTGACCCATCTTTTTCCAGTTAAACAAGTCATCATGGATTATGACTTGTTTGCTCCTTGTGATTTTACTAATATTCAGGGAGCTCCGCATGGTTATCCTTCTTTTTTTGGTGAAGCCATCGATGAATTTCGTCCTTTTCAAGGAAACAATGCTTTTACTGCCGAAACTCACCTTTAGAATGTCATCCTTTGTATAAGCAAGTGTCTCCCATATTCGAAATATGAATATGTGAAGATGAAGATTTTCATTCTTACCTTATCTGGAGATGCTTTAAATTGGTTTGTTAATTTCCCTAATAACACTTTTGATTCTCTACAATCAATCATTGATGCCTTTGAAGATAGATATGGAGATAAAGACAAAGTCAAAGCAAAAGTTGAAGTAAAGGAAACTATAGAAGTTGAAAATGATTTCAAGGAGTTAATTCAAATGGTTAAAGACATACAGTTAAAACACGCTCAACTAATCAAGAATGCAGAAGTTAATCAGGCTCAACTTATTAAAGATATGGAACTTAATCAAGCAAGATTAACAGTGGATCATGCCATGGAAATTAATTCTATGCAAAGCAAATTATTAACTCTAGAGAAAAGATGACGATCATGGAATTCAATCATTCAAATCAAGTCACTGCCATGGAAACAAGTTATCAAGAAGAAATAAGTTCGATTCAGAACAAATTGTCAACTATGGATGAAGAAATGACCATCATGAGATTCGATTATGATAATCAGTTAGCTACCATGCATGCAAATCATAAAAAAGAGATAAACTATATGCAAAACTACTTCATGGGCATGAAAGCAAAGAATGATAAAATTATAAAAGACATGGAAGTTGGTCAAATATCTCTTTAGAATAGATTATTGGCCATAGAGGAAAAGCAGGTACCATATGTCATAAATACGGAGGGAATAGATATCATCGAAAACAGATTAAAAATAATGGAAGTTAATCATTCTAATCAGATGTCTATTATTCATAATCAAATAAAGGCTATGCAAGCTAATCATGTCACTCTGCAAGAAAGATTTGTGAAAATTGAACTCAATCAAGCGAAATTAATAGTAAGACATACCAGATAAATGAGTTCACTACATAAGAGGCTCGAAGAGAGGAAATCACAGGTCCCGTCTTGTTGTGAATATCCCGAGAAAGAGGCTAACTCCATTAACGAAGATATAACAAAGAACGACATGATCAAAGAAGAAATTTAAAAAGATCAACTTTTAACTCATGACACTTGTGAGACTGATCCATCATTCTTGCAGAATGAAGAAAGACATGTCACACATATCTTACATCATCTGCGAGTTTTCAAGCAGAATGTTCCACATCATCAGTGATACAGCTTGCCACAAAGAAAAAGCGCAAGAGAAAGTGAACAAGAAAGCGATTTGATGCATAAGATGGCCGCAAGCAGCTTGATTTTCGGATAGGAAAAATTCCTACCGTATGCAGGATTGGACATGGCACATCTAAGAAATAGCCAACAAATTTGCCTGAAAGCAGGCAAATGCTCAGAATGCACTACATTGAACACATCTGATGCCATGGAGCATCCTTTGTATTGTATCCTAACCCTACACCCTTTTATTCCAGTGTTTTATTTTCATAGGTAGATGTTTTTCATGTTATTAGGATAGTTAATAAATGAAATGCTTATATCTTTCTTGTGCTCAACGTTATATGATGATTTTTTAATGGACGCTACTTATGCTATATTGTGTGTTGCGTGGATGCAGAGTCTGGATTCTCACATTCCTCTGCTGCAACGTGTCCCCAAGTAGAGCAAGATGTTGACCACTACGTGTCAACGACCCATAGAAGTACACCCCCTTTTTCGCAAAAGGGATAGCACTTGATCGATGTGTCTGTGTTGTCCAGCTATCATCATCAGCCTGACCTCCAAGAGCATTTGTCCCACAGACTATTCTCATTCATTCACCTTAGGGACTACCCCCCTTGACTTGTCTAGGAGAGAGTCTAAACGGAGTGAGTAAGGACTAAAGTGACAACCCTTACTCTGAGCATTGTCGCGGTGCCTAGACACTTTGTGCAACAACAAGTTCTTAAAATTGATTTAATCTTTCAAAGGAGTAAGGATATTTTGATGCCTTAGAACCAAAACCCTGACACCTTTGTGGGGGATCAAGGATCACTTGGGAAAGCTAACATGAGATCACCATTGTCATTCACATATCATACTATGACTAATGCATGCAATAATATGACCTAGCTTTCATTCAATTGATATTCAAAAAAATTAGGGCAAAAAATTTAACCTAGCTCATTAATTAATTCCATACATTAGACATGAAAATAGAAATTTGCAATAAACATGGCACTTACAATACAATATGCATGAAGCGATCAAATTATCGATCCAAAATGACTTCTCCAAATACAAGAACAAATGCTCAAGACAAATTTCGCTCCATAGATCACATCTTTCCCATTAGAACAAGACGCTGAAATCTCCAAAAGAGGTTGAATTCACAAGTCGCAGTGATGATGAATTTACAAATGATCCTCTCCTCTATTTATATGAGGAATAACATGTAATTAGCCTAATATCCCTTAGGAAAACAAGTAAATTCACAACGATGCAATGGGTTACAAGCCAACCCACCAGCTTAGATCAAAAATCACATGATTTGCCCACATGTGTGAGTTGTAGGGCTAAAAATGTTCATGTCATACCCAAGGGTGTGTGTGATGCCCTCCTGTTGCCTGGAATCACATGGCCCTCAATACTTCACCTGTGGGTGTCGATATACTTCTCAAATGACTTGGGTACCTTTGGGTAAGGTGCCCAAATCCTGGGTTGATGAACCACCTGACAATTACAACATAAAGTCTAGTGCAAGCAACCAATCATTAGGTACAATAATCACTTTTTCATCTAAGTGAACCACGCTTGAATGTAAAGGGCCATATAATGCTTCAAATAAGGCTTACCTTCCAAAATTGAGGCTTTGAACTTGCAATGGTGTTTCCTCCCTAGGTACGAGTGGCTAAAGGACAACCCTATTAGGTGTTTCCAACCCCCACGAAGAAGTAATATTTCCTCAGTTCACCCTTCAACTGATAGGTGTCATGTGAATAATGATGGTACAGAGAGGAGAAAACTTCATGGCCAAGTGCAATAGTCAAAGGGACGAGCATGATGGAGATCCACATCCTATGCGTATCAATGTGAAGAGGGAGTAATTGTGGATATATGAGTTAACCAACTCAATCTTTGTTTTTCCACCCCTCTTGTGCGCTTTTTACTTTTGCTTGATTTTTCTTTGTATTACTGCCCGTAGCTCAAAGGGTTAGAGCTTGCTTTGTATAATGTACAGCAGTAACATTACCCCTTAATGATGAGGCAACTCATTGCCCATCGGAGTTGGGACATGCAAGGGTCTCTTTAGGAGCAATATGGTGGTTAGGAATTGGGTGTTGGCCATAGTGAGTGAGGTAAAGCTCATGTTAGGCTTTTGCGCACGTGCTAATGTGTATGTACCAACAATCTTTTGAATTTTGATATTCCTTCTTTTATTTTGCTAGCGACCATTATATGTTTTTTTCTTTTTTCTTTTCGCTGCTTCAACCTCTGAGCCCTACCATATGTTAATTGAACCCAAAAATGGAGGTGGAATAGGGGCATGTAAGATTGAAAGTGGTAAATATGGGATAAGGATATATGGAACATGATATCTCAATCAAGGCTTCCCGAGTACTGCCCCTCATATACCCATTGGGCCATTAGGGGAGGTCCTACTAGACGAGAATCGAAAATTAGCCCCCCATTTACGGTGAGGGAACAAGATCACAGTCAAAACCCCTCCTTCCAGGTCACCCCATAATCCATATCAAAAGTCCAAATACAAACAAGCATAAGCACCCGATTACAAAATGAATAAAGTAACTTTTGATCGGAAGCCCACCTTCATCCACATGTTCTTGTCAGATGGATGAGGAGGCATATGATTGATGCAGGTGGCAGAGATAAAATGTTACGTCATAAGCTAGTGGTGCTTGTCAAGGGTCGTTGGCTAGCTAGTTGGATGTGATGTGTGACAGAAAAATTTTCTCCTATGGGGTCACTCACTTTTGGTGGGTATCAAGCTAAAATGAGGAGTAGCCAACACATCAAATTGTTAACATCATAGAATGCCAAAATTTTACTAACGGAGTCGTCAAGTCATTTGGCAAGCATGTAGGAATATTGAGGTAGTCTACGACTCCATAATTCCCTAAGCAAAATTGTGTTTGCTAAAAGGAAAATAGAACATTTGCAGAAGCAACAAGATGCATGTAGTTTAAAGTGGAATAGCTTGAACGTATTGAGCAAAAGTTGTTTCAATGGCGGCATATTTGTAAATATATTGTTCAATGTGGCAATAAATGGTAAAACTCTAAAGGAAATATGGACTATGATAAAGCATAATATTTAGCATCTTAAAGTTGTTTAGGTATGTTGCATGCATGCAAATACTAGAGGAGAAAATAAATAAATTATGCCCAAAAGGCTTCATGGACATTTTGGTTCAATGGGTGATGGGGCAAAGGGATATACATTATATGATCCCAAATTTTCAAAGATACACATCACTATAGATGTGATCATTGATGAAAGTAAAATAGTTGGAAAGAAAGGTTAAGTTCAATGGTGAACGTCTTGATGGGAAAAAAATTGTATTGCTTGAAGAATCCAGTAGTGATCAACAAAAAACAACTTTAAAATGTTCAATGAAATGAATCTGAATATGAAAATAAAAATGTTGGAGAGATCAAATATGAGGACACATTTACTACAAGGGGAGTGCCCCTATTAATATATGAAAAAATGAGGTACGGCACAACATTGTTGGGAGCAAAAGCACAAGCCACCAATTTCCAAATGATTCTAAGCTCTAGAATCTAGATTTTAAACTGAAAAAGACAAGTTATTCTAGTATCTACTAAGTTTTCCTCTTGCTAGTGAAAGACTTTAATTACATGGGATTCAAAATTACTGATCACGTCAATGAAAGGATGCACAAGACCAAAATGATGACCTAGTTCCAAAAATTGAAGATGATTACCATGATTCTTAGGTTAATGTTGGAACCACATGCAGTCAATTAAAAATTGATCTAAAGTAGTCCCTCATATGAAATATGGATTCTAGTTGGGGACTTGAATATCGAACGTATGGGTATGTCATGGATTTACTCCATAACACAATCAAATGTGTTTCTTATATGGCAAATTTTGCAAAGAACAACACAAGTTTGAGGTTGGCTAAGAAAAACACTATGGTTGAGGTTAGTAATGTTTTCTTGGTGAGGACTACAACTAAATTGGACTGAATGGATGATTCTTCTAAGGCAATGATAACAACATATAAGGGGTTAAAATTTGAAGGATAAGCGTAATTATAAATAATATATCAAACGCAGCTCATGCAATCGCAAATGTTAATAACCAGCTGCCAAATGGTATGCATGTTCATTTCATTAACAACCTGGCAGGCCCAACGTAATTGTGGCTTGATCTTCAAATCACTTACCTTGATGACTCTGTATTGTGAACTTTATTTGGCCTATACAACCATTATGATACGGGGAGTCGAAGTTGTAGAATTTTGTATCTAGTTTGTAGCCCAACCCAGTTTTATGTTTTGCATGGTTTAATGCCCTAACCCATCATGATATACAACAATGATAATTGCATTTACATAAAACATTAGAGCTACTCTATGTCACAGGGTTCATCGAATTTGAACCTTGAGGTTCGAAATATGGCGAACCCAAAAAAAAAATCAAATTCGTTCAGGGTCGGCGAACCTGATAGTCGAACCTCAACGAATTCAACCTCAACAAAATCGAAGTTAAAGACGAACTTGAAGGCAAATTTTATAAAAAAAAAAAAAAAAAAATTTGGGTGTTCGAGCTTAGAGTTCGGGTTGTTTTTGTCAATTGTTTTAAGGTTTATGAGAAAAACCATGGGCAACACATGGTTTTCTCTTGTTTCGCCTCCCGCCACTTAATTTCCCACGGTGGCCACTGGTTTGGCTTTATTTACCATGGATGTCGATAGATTTTCACAATCCAACTTCAGTCTGAGTCTACTCGCTCTATTGTGCTCAGTGTTGTCACTGCCTGTTGTATTCTCAGCAATTTCCTGAATTCAATTTCTAAATGTCCCCACCGCCTGGAGCGTGAAGTGAATAGTGGTCATGACTTGTGGCTCGTGGGTGCTCAATACTACTCATATAGATTTATTGATTGATTTTGATTTTTTATTATTTTGTCATAGATATATATTATATATATATATATATATATATATATATATATATATATATTATATTATATAATATATATATGTTGAAAAATATTTATAGTCGAACTTAATGTCGAGCCTCATCAGAAAATTCGAATTCAAATCGAACTTAATTGTTGCCGAACTCAAATTCGAACCTGAACCGTATGACATAGGAGCTACTCTACCATATTTTTTTGCACAGCTAACACACAAGATAAAATAGCAAGCACACACAATATTAGACACAGTGATTTTTGGTCAAATTGACCCTGGAAAAACCCCACAGCCTCTTGGGGAAAACCAGTCTTCTAAGGAGGATTTTAATTACTAGAGAAAAATTAATGAAAGTACATATTACACAGTACTTATCTCTTCCCTTATTCAGCTGATTTTTCTCAGCTGAGAAACCTTGAAATTTGTGCCCCGCTGTAGAAAATCTCTGCTGCCAGCTATGCCTCAACTTTGTGCTCAAACTCAGCAGTAATTCTCTGCCCAAAATTCTCAGATTCTGTGCCCAAAATCAGCAAGGAAATCTGTGCCAAAAGTCTGCTGGAAACCTCCCAGAAATCCATGCCCTGACAGGCTGATCTGATGTCATCCTCG
The DNA here is from genome assembly GCA_000404065.3 of Pinus taeda. Classification (NCBI taxonomy): domain Eukaryota; kingdom Viridiplantae; phylum Streptophyta; class Pinopsida; order Pinales; family Pinaceae; genus Pinus; species Pinus taeda. The sequence continues at coordinate 251,202 of APFE030450534.1, read as the reverse complement.
AAAAATACGCTCAGGCACTCAGTTTCAGCACAAATTTATTGCTCCTCTCTCAGGATTTGTGCAGCAAATTTTCTCTGAAATCTGTCAGAAAAAACAGCCCAGAAATATCCTCGATTTGTGTGCCAACAAACCTCCCTGAGCTCCTCGATTTTTGGTCCCTGTCTTCAGCCTTGGAAGTCGAGCTCTCCACATTTCTCGATATTCGAGTCAGCAGATTTTGTCTTCATTTCTCCTGCAAAGAGTCTAGGCTATGGCTGCCTCTTCTCTTTGGAAGTTCTCCTTGCTCCTCTCCTCAAAACAAGTTTAAAGAGCAAAATGATAGTCTCTCTCTCCTTTTGTTTGCTTGAGGAAAATCCCTAGGAATGGATGGCTCTGATTTAATCTTGAGATTGTATATTGGAAGGCCAAGAGTAATTCCCAATATTTGGAACCCTCATACATGGGCACCATCTTTAAGTGGCTTCCTAGTATTTTATAATGTTTTTTCTCCTTGGTCACTTTTTCTCTAATAAAGTGAACTTTAAAATATAAAGTCACTTTAATTTTTATGAAGTGTCACATGTACTTTTTCCTCATAAAGTGATTTTATAACACAAGTCACTTTAGTAATAAAGTACAAGGTACATAGTACATCAAAAGTACATTTTCCCCTCATGACTTAATTATAACGCCTCAAGTCCACTACAAGTTACTAAAGTGTCTTCCTAGGCCTAGAGATCAAAGACCATAGAAGACACTTCCTTGGTACCCTCCTTAATCTTTTAACAAAGTACAATGTTCTCTCCCTGCAAAGGATGAGGCTTGCATTAGCGCCAGAACCTGTTTATACTCTGGTGCGATTATATATTCTCCATCAGCTTGTGATCCGTTACCAAAAACGACAGTTATGGTTCGTTTGTTCTGCAATCACCATGTCCATAGTGCTTCTGTTTTCCATGCACCCACTCTTTGGCCTGCTTCTGAGCATCATTTGGCAATCCTAGCATTGGTCAGTGTGTCTCACCATTGGCTCTGCCTCTGGCCTCCCTAGCACTCATCCATTTGTTGTATGGGTAGGTACCATCAATTGGCCATTTTGCTTCACAGTGCTGGTAAGGCCTTCGCAAACCTCAATCTGCTTCATTACCTTCCGTCGGCTTCTCTAATTCAGTATATTTACAACTTCAGAGAAGGCAACCTTGAGATGAGCAGTCGTTTCGCTAAATGGCATTCAACTTTGTTAATGAAACAACCCTTAAGTTCAGAATTTCAAGGTGGTGCTCAAAGCTCTGGTTCATCTCTGCAAATTCTAAAATTCGTTTTGTGGCAGCACATGGATTGAGTTGGCTCTCCATGACACATAGTATAGGGCCAATTGTGGCTCGGAGGCAAGAATGGCAGAATGCGGTTAGTCTAACAATAAGTGGCCTCTACAGCTCGGCATGGAAACGTCAGTACATTGTTGGACACGAGACAGCAGCATATAGGTTGCAGATGTGGGCATTGCAGCTGTTGGCACCTAGGACCATTTCGAGGCTCCTCGCTACCAGCTCGCCATAGCAAATCAGCTTTGCAAGTTCCATGGAGAACCAGGTTATCTCATGGCATACTACTTTGTATTAGATGAATATGGTTCAGATGAATATGACCAGTGACTGGCAGTTTTGGTTTAATGTAGAGATCTTTAGAGCTCAAAGTCAGTCCTTTTTTAGCCCCTATTTTAACATTAGACTTCATAGTTGATCTTTTATTATGTCTGTAGAAATGATTAGGAAAAACATTGGCAATCTCAATCTGTGGTTCTGGGTTGATTTCCCTTAGGGGCAGCCATTCTCAAAAAGATATATCCAATGTAACATTTTGAAGCAGTAAGAAGAATTCGAGCATTACATAAAAAAACTAAGAGTTATGTTTAAGTTAATCTTTTGAAGGTGAAACAATTTTTTCAAATTTTATAATGGTAACTTCGATTGCTTTAGATTATTAAAGGGCACATTGTTATACAAATAGTTTTCTGTTTGATCTTGTCAGGAGGAATTGCAGTATAATCATCATTAACTATGAGGTATGACTTAGATCTAATCATTTTTGTAATACTAGACTATGGTATTGCCTCCTCATCTCTCCAACGATGGTTGAATGTAACTATGGCAGCCTTTAGTCTCCCCTTCCAAGCTCTCATAAATCTAATCCTAAACAACTAGCAAGAAGCCCACTTAAAACCCTAGCAAAAAGATGAGTGAGATGAGTGATAGAATGAGAACAAACGAGTTGAAACGAGGTTTTTATACATCTATAAACCCCAGCCATGAGTTTTGGAAGCCTTACCTTGGGCCAAAAATTAATATAAAAAGAAGAAAAACCCCAAAGCTATGAAAATCCATGGGAGTGCTTCAGGAGCATTAAGGAAGCACTCTTAAAGAGCAATTCTATGGGCACTTCCACAAAGGCGACGAGTTCAACTTTAATTCACATAGCGTGATCTTGAAAAATGCTCTTGAGCAAGTTTGATTTGGCAACTTAATGGAACAAATCAATGTTTCATAAGTTAGGAATTTATTTAGACACTCATGCCTTACGGTCCCATCACTTTTTGGTTGTTCGACTCTTATCATTTATTTGTTGATGAATTTTTTGATTTGCTTAGTTCTAGATAAATTTTATCTATATCAATTATTTGGTGCAAGATGAGGACTTACAAATGCCACATTTGATGCAATAGTAAAAACTACTCACATTCTATGTCCAAAAAAGTACTACCAAAATCAAAACTACTCAAATTATACAACCAAAAAAAGTATCAATGATAGAGAGGATTATTCCCAAGTTGAGGGAATAGAATATTCTAGAACAGTTTTTCCAATTGTGAAAAAGTTTAATGCAAGGACATTATTGACATTCGCAATGCCAAGTTACGTGACATTGGAAAATGAGCATAATGTGAACATGGGGAATCAAGTGTTTGACACAAAACACAGAGTGGTTGGGAGGAATAATTCTTATTCTCCCAAACCAAGTTCAATTCCCGCAAGGGACATGATGAGCTTTGTTGTAAGGCTTTGAGCCTTGTCGTTGAGTCTAAGTCATCCCTCAAGGACCAAAACATGTATATTCCTCCAATGGAATATAAAGGTATTTCTCATAAAGAATATATATATATATGGGTTAGCTCAATCAATTTGAACAGTGTTCCAAGGAAAAGTTCATCCTAAGGTATTTTATTCAAGTCTAGTTGAGTCTCGTTGGGTTATCAACTACATCTACCATAAGCAACTGAGTCACACATGATCCAAATATTCCAAGAAGACAAGATACAATAATTTTATTATGCCCAAAAAATGACCACTAATAGGTCAGTGGGATCGCTAAGTACAATTGTTTTAGCACACTTCGAAAATCCTATCATCATTTCCTCCAGTGCAAGAAACCGCTTTCTCATCCAAGGGAGAAGGGAATTGGGTACAACCATTCACCGCTCCCCCAAAACATTTTGGCACACCCTCTTCCCCTGTCATTCCCGTCTGCCCCGCAATCCATGTTCACCCACACAACCACCCTTTATGACATCCCCAAATGGCCCCCTAATCAAGTCACCTCCCCCCATCTTCTTGTCAAATGTTTTGGTCCTTGAATATATGATGTTGATATGGGGCATGAACACAACAAAGCAACAAATGAGGAGGGTTTTCCGACAAAGTTCCTCAAGTATGTCATTCAACCATTAGTCCAATACATCAATAATCTATTTAACCGTGTGGTTTTCTTTGGATTTCCACTTGCATGGTCCCACCATACTATCTAAGTAGTAGCAGGGCATGGCTTTGAAGGGGCTCGTGTCCTACATGTGACATGCTAAAACATGTGTTTAGCACAGTGTTGCGAAAATCACGATTTTTTGAGTTTGGCGATATTATTGCTCGATTTCTACGTTAATTTTTTTTTCACAAAAAATCACGATTTCTTTCGTGGGGGAAAATAAATAAATATATATATATATATTCCGATTTTTTGATGAGGAGGAGGAGGTGACACAACCTACCCAGGCTACCCCTATCACCAGTGGAGGACGTGGTCTACCTCCTGTGGATCCTAGTTCTTCAACTTCTAAAGCACAGCAGAGTCCACTGTCAACTCCACCAGCACCTACATTTAGAGGGAAAGGGGCAGCTATTGCATTTTCTCACAAGAGGGGCAGAGGAAATCAGTGTTATTAGACTTTAGTTATTTGGTTCATTTCATTGTATATGACATTATGACTCATGATATGAGATACATTATTATAATTTTTGTTGATATTTTGAGGTTGAGATGGGACTCAGGAGTCGGGACTTACTATTCAAGACATGATTCATTGTTATGTGTGATGTAGCACTAGAAATGATATTACACATCTTATATGAAAACGAAGGTTTAGATAGGTTTTTACTTTTGGTAGTTGTAGAGTGTCAAGCTCTGCAATCTGAACTAGGGTTTGAGTTAGGGTTTGGCCACAGGTAATCCTGGCGAGTCGTGAAGGAGGGAGTTCTGCTCCCTCGTACAGTCAAGTAGCTGCAAACAGAAGCAAGGGAGCTGGTCTGCATCGCTTCAAGAAACCAGCAAAGGTAATAACAGAGGATATTAACACAGGAAATAACAAACCTCCTGGATAGAAAGAAAATCACGAGGATGATAGCAAGGAGAAGATGAAAGAGGGTAGCAGTCAGAAAATTGCACCTATGAGTGCGACAAGGGTCTATAAACCCAAGTCGACCATTATTCCTCGGGTCGTTTTAAGTGACCCAATGCTACAGGTGCACAGAGATCACATGGTGGAACACGCGGTTATATGCAAATTTATGGGGATTTGGCTGACGGAGAAGGCCTTGCACGCATGGATAAGGAACCACTGGAAACCAAAGGGGGAAATAAACCTTCACCTTGGGTCCAAGGGCTTCTTTACGGTGGTATTCACGAGCTTAGAAGATAAAGACAGAGTGTTCGAAGGAGGACCCTATTTTTACGTTGTTGTAGGTCTTTACATGCGACCATGGGTGATGAATTTTGTCCCTGAACGAGAAACATTCACTTCGGTACCAGTATGGATAAGACTATACTCCCTTCCTTTAGATTATTGGTTGTCGGAGTCTCTAAAGGCTATCGGCAACAAACTAGGGCATTTTATAAAGATGTCAGGTGTGACTCTAAGAAGAAAATACACTTCCTTTGCCCGGATTTGAGTGGAAATAGACTTATCTAGGGCACTTCCGGATGAGATCATTTTAGAAGTGTATGATGAAGAATGGATGCAGGCGATGGACTATGAACATGTCCTATTTAGGTGTCGTAAGTGCCATGAACACGGGCACCTATACAAAGACTGCCCATCAAACAAAATGGAGAGCAACACAAAAACCACCATAGGCAAAGATCTCGAGGGTTACACTAAGGTGGGGGGTAAAGAGAAAGGAGGAAAGCAGTACTAAAAGAAAATCAACGAGGACGGGCAACCGAGCCACAATAGTTTCAAGATCTTAGAAGAAGAAGTTGGAAACAATGGGGCAAACCAGGAATCGGAGACTAATACCAATGAGAAGGATAGGGATGCTAGCATGGAGGATATACCAAAGAACAACCAGCAAAAGGGTGATCTACCGAGTATTGTGGAGCTCAGTAGGGACCATGAGATGACCCCAAGTGAGGCAGGAACGGAGGACCATGAACTGCAGGCGATTCTAAAGAGGAAGAACTTAGATCTAGAAGAGTTTCTCAAGCAAGGTATTGCCAAAGGGGTTGACTCCCTGCCAAAAGAGGAGTTTGACAAGGTTCAACAGCTATTCCTCTGGAGATCCCAATCGAAGGGTTCTAGAGTCAAAAGAAACCATGACAGCTAGGAGAATAGAGGGATGAAAACAATGGAGGAAACATCGGGGCACTCTTCCAAGAATCCGAGTAGGAAAAGAGGAAGAAAAAGACAGAATGAGCTACTGACTGAAAGTGGAAAACTCATGATTAACTCAGGTAAGATGAGAGATCTCACCAATTACTCCTTTACAAACTTTTCTTAATGAAGCTTACAACTTGGAACATTAGGGGCCTAGGAAGTAAAAGGAAACAAAGAAATCTTAGCAGTAGAATAAAAGAAGAAAAGCCAGATGTGGTTTTTATTCAAGAAACAAAGTGTTTGATGAACAAGATCAGAGAAATACATAGCAAATGGTTAAGCAAGTATGAGTATCTAGAGGTTAAGGCAGATAACTTGGCAGGGGGGATTCTTACACTTTGGGATCCCCAGAAACTTGGAATCCTGGATGCGGAAGCATCCAGGAACTATCTATCGTTGGTGATTCAACCCTTAGGTGATAGGGAGATTTACATGATTACAAATGTCTATGGTCCTCAAAAACTAGAAGACAAACTCAAGCTTCTCAACTCCCTTGAGGAGCTGAGAGAGATATCTTGATATGCCCTGGATTCTGGCAGGGGATTTCAATATGATCAAATCTCTTACAGAGAAAAAAAGTGGCACCATAACACTAGGCAGAGACTCCATTGCCTTCCAGAACTTCATAAATAACATGAGACTAGTGGATGCTGAAACAATAAATGGCACTTTCACCTGGAACAACAAGAGAGGAGGGGCTTCTCAAGTTGCCTCTAAACCAGATAGATTCATAATCTCAGCGGACCTCCTTCTCACAGGCCTTGACATGTCAGCTTTAATCCTTCCCTTTGGAGGCTCGAACCACTGGCCTGTCCAGCTTGAAGCCACTTTTATGGGTACACCGAGGAACAGACCTTTTAGGTTTGAAAATGTTCGGCTCTCTCACCCTGACTTGACCAGCAATATTAACAAATGGTGGATGGAAGATTTGCCCAGTCAAGGCACTAAAATGTTCATGCTGCAACAAAGACTTAAACACATCAAATCCAAACTCAAAGATTGAAACAAAAAAGAGTTTGGTAATATTTTTAAAGCCAAAAAAGAAGTTGAACAGAAACTCCAGGGGATTAATCAGATCATAACCACAGATGGTTTTACCGAAGAAAGGAAAACTCAAGCTGATTCTGTTCAGAAGGAATGGGAAGATCGGTGCATGCAAGAGGAGATTTTCTGGAGACAGAAATCGAGGGTGCAGTGGATTAGAGAAGGGGAAAGAAACACAAAGTTTTTTCATAAGTCTACTTTGGATAACAAGTCACATAACAGAATTTCAAAACTCATAGATTTTCAAGGGAAAGAGCTCGTCTCCCACAAAGAAATGGAATCTGTCCTAGTACAACACTTCCTTAGCATTGCAAAGGAGCCTCTCTTAAACAGGTCACAGTTCATTAACAATTTCACAGAATACATTCCCAAGCTTGTAACAAGGGAAGACAATCACAATCTTAACAGGCTAGTGTCTGAAGATGAGGTTAGTGAAGTTATCAATGAGATGCAAAATGCGAAAGCTCCTGGCCCAGATGGGTTCAATGTGGACTTCTTCAAAGCATGCTGGAAAACAGTGAAACAAGACATCCTTGATGTAGTGGAAGACTCAAGAAGATCCAGAATGGTTTTGAAGGCTCTCAATGCCTCTTTCATAGCTTTGATTGCAAAGCAAGAAAAAGCTATGACACCGGACAGATTCAAACCCATAGCTTTATGTAATGTGGTGTACAAAATTATTTCCAAAGTGATCGCTAACAGACTCAAGCCCCTTCTTCCAACTCTTGTCTCAAAGGAGCAAACTAGTTATGTGGAAGGAAGACAGATTCTCAATAACATCATACAAGCTCACGAGGTGGTACACTCTCTTAAAAGCAATAAGCAAGCTGGTATGATCATACAACTTGACCTAACGAAAGCTTTTGATAAGCGAAGCTGGTCTTACATCAAGGTTGTGCTAAGAGATTATGGTTTCAACCACAACTAGATTAGATGGGTTATGGCCCTTGTATCCACGGCTAGTTTTTCAATCCTGCTTAATGGCTCGCCCTCAAGAACCTTTATGCCTTCTAGGGATCTCAAACAAGGAGATCCGCTCTCCCTCTTCCTCTTTGTGCTCATGATTGAAGGGCTAAGCAGAGCAATAAAAATGGCAAGTGCTAAAGGAAGAATCCAGGGGCTGAAACTTACCATAGATGGAGTTGCTTAAACTCACCAACAATTTGTGGATGACACTATGCTGCAGGGTATTCCCACAGTCAAGGAAGCCAAAGCTTTTAAACAAATCTTTAAGGACTTTGCTATGGCCGCTAGTACAGAGGTAAGCCTTGAAAAATCAAAAGTTTTCTTTTTTAACACTGACATTGCTATTCAGAGGAACTTCACCAGAATTCTAGGGTTTCAAATGGATCAGTTGCCTTCTAAGTACCTTGGAATGCCTCTTACGGACAAACCTCTAAGCAGGGTAGTGTGGGAGCCGGTAATTAACAAACTTCAGGACAAGATCAGGAAATGGACATACAAATCTTTGAATTTGGCAAGGTGCCTTGTGCTTACAAAGGTTGTCCTGCAGGCCATACCCATTTTCATGTTGTCAGCTCTTCCTGCTCCTAAAGGAGTTATGCAACAGATCAGGAACATTCAAAGAGATTTTCTTTGGGGCAAAGGGGAAGAGAAAAAGAAATGGGCTTGTTAGCTTAGAACAAGCTCTGCAAACCTAAGGCTAATGGTCGTTTGGGGCTTCATGACCCTGAAACCCTCAACAAAGTTTCGGGTGCAAAACTTTGGTGGGTGTGGCTTAAGGAATCGGCAACCCCTTGGGCCAAGCTTTGGAAACGGAAATATGTAAATAATTGGCAAGAGAGGGATCATATCCGAATGTCTGGGCTTATCAAGGGCTCCCACATTTGGAATCTTGCTTGGGAAAATAGAGCCATTGTCTAGCAGCACAGCTTCTGGGAGATCCGAGCTGGGACCCTGGCAAGATTCTGGGAGGAGAACTGGGAGCAGGAACCCAACCTGTTTAGGGAAGAACTAACCGCTCTCAAGAATGACACTGACAACAAAGGTTTATGTATGGTAAGTGACTTATGGGATCAGGTAAGGAACAATGGTAAATGGAGAATATGGAAGGATCTGGGCTATAGTAAAGAGAGCCCTTTGAAAGCTCAGGCAGACTCTCTTTCTCTGGAATTGGAACAGAGGAAGATTTTGGTATCATCCTCATCTGACCAACTAAGATGGGGAAGAAACATAGAAGGTAACTTTAACCTCAAAGAGGCTAAACAAATAACCCTAGGGTTTGATTATCAAAACCCTGATAAGGTATGGAAGGACCTTTGGCAACACCCGCATTGGATGAAAATAAAGTTGTTTATATGGTTGGTTCAACAAAGAAAATTGTAACTTGGGAAAATCTTTTGAAAAGGGGTTTTGTTGGCCCATCCAAATGCCATCTATGTGGTTCACAAGAGGAGACAATGGAACACTTACTCAACCTCTGCCTATTCACCTCTACCTTGTGGGATTGGGTGGCCTCAGTCTTCAGGCAAAACTGACAGGGACAAACTCAGTATTACCAACACTTTGAAGAATTGGAGAAAAGACTTCTCAGGCAATGAAATCATCAACAAAGCTTGGACTCTGGTTCCAAGATTCATAATCTGGGATGTCTGGAAAGAACGCAATGGCAGGATTTTCAAGAACAAAACTGGCTCAACCCAGAACATTATTACGCAAAGATTAAGACAGCTCAAAGACATTGTTGGAGCCCTTTTAGAGAAACCTCCTGAGGACCCTACTCTGCCCCAGGACGCTCGTATACTGCTACAGTTGGGTCCCCATTCGCTCATTCCCCAGAGCATAAACAAGGGGGTAAGCCAGATAAATGCTGGTAAAGACTTCTAGCAACCTCCTCCTCATGGTTTCTTGAAAATCAATATAGATAGAGCCTCTAAAGGTAACCCAGGGATGTTTGGTTTTGGCGAGGTCATCAGAGATGAGCAGGGGTGCATAAAGGATATTTTTCATAGTCATTTGGGGACTGCCACTAATAACATGGTGGAGCTCGTGGCCTTAGAGCAGTGCCTGGAAATATTGATCGAGTCAAATTTACATAATGCCATCATTGAAGCAAACTCTGAATTGGTTATTAATGCGGCCAAGAAGATATGTAATGGAAAAGCACCTCGAAAAGTTTCAAAACATTGGCGGCTTTTGTAGGTCTTTCGACGCATTCATTCCCACCTACGAACCCTGAGAACGGTCAACTTCGTTCATGTGCGAAGAAAAGCCAATATGCTAGTTGATCGCCTGGCGAATAAAGGAGTGTTTTGCAAGGAAAGTTATAGCAAGTATGCTTGGGACTCAACACCCTCAGGGAAATTGCGTGATAATTGTCAAAGACAGGCGGCCAAAGACATGGAGTACTTCCAGACCATGAGGAATGAACAAGAAGAAAGACTAGTGGAAGCAGGAGAAAGCGGAAGCGAAAGTCATTCTTAACCGTTGTTCCCACAAAAATGCTTAAAACAAAGCTATCTACAGGGGAGGTGCACTTGGTAAACAACAGGCTTATTAGAAGATCGCCGACCACAGATCTTGATAGCCTTCGTCATTGAATGGCTATCGGGTGGGAAAGTGATCGAAGGTTAAGTATTCAAGTGGACCCAAAGATTTATAGATCAACGGTTCATAATCTTCATCGAGTCCGTAAAGAGGGTAAAAATCATGCTAGTTTCCGATCCGACATCTCGGAGGACCATCAGATCAACAGGGGCCTAATCATATGGATATCGGGTTCTAAAAGTGATCGAAGATTAAGTCTTAGACCGGATCCGAACATTTATAAACCAATGGCTCATAATCCTTATCGGATCCATGAACCGGGTAAAAGGGGCGAATGTTGCCGAGGCGATATCGTTAGTGACCGTCGGATCTTACGAGATCTCGATCGAAAGGATATCGAGTTTCAACATGAGAGGAGGTTAAGTCCAAGAACGAACCCGAAGATTTATACATTGACAGTTTATTTACCCTGTCGGCTCTGTAAAGCGGGTAAAAGTCACGCAAATCTCCGAAGCAATTTCTTTAATGACAGTTGGATCATCGGGGGTCTTATTGAATGGCCATCAGGTTGGATAATGGGCGGAGGTTTAGGTGTAAGATTTAGGTATAAGGTTTCAACTTTGTCTCGGGTTTTGCCGATGGTTAATCTTCATCGGGTTAGCCCTTGTTGGTCTTTACACTTGTAAAGACATGTAATATATGTAATCTTTCTTGCGGTTAATAGAAGGCTCCACCCTTACTTGACCCAAAAAAAAGATATTACACATCTTATATATTAGTTCTTTTATCATATTTATGTGTCATTGTATTTATTTTATGTTGTAGATGCTTTAGATATTAAAAAATTGGAAAAAATGAATATTTTTGTATTTTACGATTTTTTCCCTTACCGATAATATCTCGATAACGATAACTGCTACATTTGTTTGGCATGTGTCCTAAAATAGACACATGTCAAACATGTTTCAAACACATGCCCTAGACATGTCTCTAAAAGAGAGACTCATGGGGCCCCTAAAAGGATTTTTTTTCATTACATTTTCTCACCTTCACTTGTAGGGAAAAAGCTCTCATGGTTTCTTATTGTGCAAATAATGTGTAAAATCGAGATTTGAAGGGATTCTAAGTGCTTTGAAGGTGGATTCGCAAAATAGATTTGTCATTTCTCCAACAGCAAAATATTTCTTGATTCATTCCACAAATTATGGTCCAATCATCAATTGCAGTTGGTACAGATCAAAGAAAGGGGAGGAGTGTCACTACTGATGTTACCCCCACTCCTTCAAGTTCATCTATCTCTGCTATTGTTCCATTTGCTGCAAGTGGTGCTGCAAGTGCAACTTCCATTGCTGAAGATAGTCATGCTTATCAAGATAGCAAGCTCAAGAAAACAAATAGCCATCATGGAAGTACATAATGAGAAAACAAGAACTCAAGGCAAAGCTTGTAGGGGAAGGGAATGTTCTTTGGATATGTAATTTCTGCAACACTCAATGTAAAAGCACCTACTACTGAGTTAAGGGCCATTTGTTCAGAGTGATTGTGGACTTGGAGCATCTAAAGCAGTGAATGTTACCAAATGAAAATAAATGGAAAGAGTGGATAATATTGTCGTGGGGAAGATGGCAGCAGCAAGTAGAAAACACAACAATGAGGATCCTCTTCCATTCCTGAGAAAGCCATCAAACAGATTTGGGAATGGGATTGTGATTTAGCTAGCAAGAAGGAAGCTAGCTCCAAGTGGCAATCCAATGGGCAAAATCTTTCAACAAGAGACGTCAAAGGAGGTTGATCATACCATTGAGTTATTTTTCTATCTCAACATCGTTTCATTTAATGTTGCACACTCTCCTTTTTCTATTGAGATGTGTCAAGCTCTAACTAAACAGGCTCCAGCCAAGTATTTGCCTCCTGGTTCACATAAGCTTAGAACCACATTGTTGGTAAGGCAAAAGAGAAAGTGGACAAAATCCTAGAACCCATTAAATCATTGTGGTCCTCATCTAAAATTAGTATTCTCTGATGGATGGAAAGATGCACAATGCCATCCACTCGCCAATTTCATGGTCTCCTCATAGAATGGAATTGCCTTCTTGAAAGTGGTGGATGCTCTTGGAAAATAGAAGGATGCATTGTATACGGTTGATTTCATTGGAGTTATCGAAGATTCTTGTGAGCAAATTGTCACACATAATGCACCTATTTGCCATGTTGCTAACATGAAAATGGAAGCTAGATATCCATAGATATTGTAGACTCCTTGCATTGTTCATTCTTTGAAACTAGCACTTAAATCTTTACTTCTAATGTGGCATGGATGGGAAGTGTACAAAACCTATTGATACCTCCATAATCTATAAAAAGCACACATATGTATCATTGTTGAAGATTGCAGATTGTTGGTTTGGCTCCTCAATCATCATGTTTAAGAGGTTGAGAGAGTCCAAGACCGCTCTTGGGGCCATGGTTATTTCAGAATTTTGGTGTTTTTGGAGACAAACAAACCAAACTTCTTCAAAAAAGGTCAAGTATACAGTGTTAGATGATGGTTGGTGGGAGAGGGTAGGTCTTACAATCAATTTCATGGATGATATTAGCGTTGCAGTTTGCAAACACAAACCAAACCTATCTTAGGATATGTTTATGAGGAATGGGATTCCATGAAGACCATTATTTTATAGAATGAGTGTCCTATGTATGTGACTTCAGTAGAGATTTTAATCACCACCATACAACATATTCTTATCACTGGGAAAGGATAAGAATTGCACACCATTGCATTGCTTGTCTCACTCGTTGAATGTCAAGTACTACATTAATGATTGGCTCAAAGGTGGGTCTTCACGTAGATTCTCTCTTCAAATGGATGAAGAGATTTCACAAGGGAAAAAGGAAGCATTTAGAAGGATATATCAGGATAAAGCATCCCTTGATGAGATGGAAGAAGGCTCATAGAGTTGTCCACTAGCACTAGTAGATTTCGAGACCGTGATATGTTGAGACACAGCAAGCGAAGAATCCCTGTGCTTGATGGGCAACTCATGGAGCAACCTGCCCTATTCTAACATTTAGCCATCGGGCTCCTCCCTTAGGTTACTTCATCCTCTTGGAGTGCGTATGGGAATTTGTATAGTTTGAAGAAGAGTAGGCCTAAGTAGTCCGAGGCAAAGACAATTGTGTATGTGCCCTCCAACCTCTATCTTATTTACAAGTAGAGGAGGATTGGTTGAATGAAAAGACAAATACTTGGGTTCTGTTTACTACGTATATGGGTTAGGACAAGAAGGTTGAGTTGGAAATAGCCAACTTAGATCATAATGAACAAGTGTTAGAGTCGGTCACTTTTGATGATGTTGATCCTCTTGGGGGTCATCCTCCACACTAAAAATGTAGATCTTGGATTGGATAGGGAGGAGGAGGATGTAGGAGAGAGAAATGGAAATGTTAGTGATTTTGATTATTTGATTTTGAAATGGAGGGGGACAATGAGAATGATGAGCTACAAGATTCTTCCATCTATAGTTCTAGAATGTCCCCTATTTTGTATTTGCCACTAGCATTCCCACCTATAGTATTAATGACTTGATATTTATGTAAAACATTTTGCTTGTGATAGCATCAAATGACTTAATGAGAAAACTATAGTAAATGGTTCTAACTTCTAAGTCCTAAACTTCTAGTTTATGACATATGTGTATTGAATATTATAATATACAATGTGTTTTCTCATCAATATCATTGATGTAATAACTAGTTGTATCAATATTTTGTAAAAGTTTTAATTTCCAAAAAAAATGGCTCTACCTATATTACAAATACAAAAAAGAAATATATATAAAATGTGCCCTATGTGTCCTATTTCCATGATCAAAGTGTCCTATATCAAATACTCGTATCCTCGTGTTCTTTGCGTCCCATCACCTCATGCCATGTGACTTAGCTATCCATCCAATCCACAAATTAGATTCTACTGCTAATCCAAATAACCATCAGAGTATCATGACGAGCCAAACTACATCCAAGTTTCATGCCACTGTCCTCAATCAAAAATTATTAGAGATTCTTAATTGGGGACTTCAAGCCAAGGGACCAGGCATGTTTCCAATCTCAATACTAGACCATTTACCACATCCTAACCCTCAAAGCAATCATAGAGGACATAAGACACCATTCTTTGAAAGTCTTCTAATGTTTTGTCAACTTTCAAAGGGCATTTGACTTGGTTTCGATGGAGGCCCTGTTTTAGGGACTCAAAGACATCAGTGTCTCAATGACTCTCCTCACTCCAATCAGGGATCCCTATCAGTTTGTACTAGACCACCTTTACACAACACATGGTTTGTCAAATTTTATCAAGGGTACCATTGGGTGAAGTAGGGATGTCCTCTCTCACCCACTTTGTTTCTTATAGACGTAGATGGGTTTGAATCCTTTCTATAGGAGCATATCCAAGTTTAGGATCGATCCCTCCTTCACCGTGTCTTGATTCCATCCTACACTTTGTGGATGATGTGATCCTACAGGCAGCTAGCGTCTACTCTAGAGGGTCTTCAAAGACATCTTGATGCCTTAACTATTTTTTGTGATCTTCAATAGTTGATGGTCAACCTTGGTAAAACCAAGGTTATGATATTAAATGGCTAGAAGAGTGTCAAATCAAACTTCCATTTCTACTTCCATGGTGAGGAGATTGAGATCACCAATGATTACACTTACTAGGGCGTCCAATTTTTGGACCTCGGATTAGTTTGAGACCAGATGTCTAGCCTTGGATCAACAACGGCTATGGCTCCCTAGCCCTTCTAGAGTGACAGTTTTCAACACCACTCTCAAGACATTCATCCCAAGATGGAGCTTCTACACAGCATTATCAAGCCCACAGTTTGATATAGCTCTAAAGTTAGGGGATTGAGTTTGTTAGAGGAAAATTGTTGAACTTTTGTAGCTATGGTCGGTCTTCATAATTGAGTTTTATCCCTCTAAATGATATAAATAAAAGAGAATTCCTCGTGGGCTCTGAAAGAGAGATACTCGATTTTTGAAATTCAAATTTTATGCCTCCACAATGTCAATTTGGCACTCCAAGAAGGTCATGTCGGCCAACCTACATGACAGCCATTCAGACCCATTAGTCCACTATACAAATGCAAATCGATCTCCTCCAAGGCATTAATTCTGATTTCGTCAAGACAAGATATCTTCTACTCATTTGTGCAAAGGATCAAGGAAAACAAGTCCGAAGTTGACCAGATCGGTCCATCATTGACTGAATCTCTTATGAGCATTTTCATTGGAAGCGGACTGAATTTTTGTGGAAGGACAACACGCTAAATCGGCCTAGTTGACTAAGAAGACCAAATTTTCCTTAGCAGCAGTTTGACTTGGTTGGGGACAATTTGACTAGGTTTGACTTGTATTATGTTGTTCATCTGTTTGACTATACTTTGACTTGAAAAGATCATATTATATCTGTTGCTGAATTGAATAATTTCCCTAAGAAAGTGTTGTTGGGTTTTTCCCTAGAAGAGTGTTTTCCCAGGGTAAAAATTCTTGTCTCTTTATGATCCTACTGTCATTTTTGTTTCTATTGTTGAGATCTTCTATGTAATTACTTAATAATGAACATGAACTCGGGAAGAATTAAACTAAGAAATCAATTTAAGTAATTATCAAATTAGGGGGTCTTGAAAATCAACATGGTATCGGAGCATGGGTGAAAGAGCAGCCCTAGAAGCCCTAGTCCAAACTTTGATTGAAAGGAGGATGATCACCTACTAATATTTCTATTGACTCATGTAAAGAGAACTTGTTAGGTATGTTCACACATCCAAGGAATTTGAAGCTCATAATGTACCAGCAAAGTTCTGAAGTGAAGGAAGAGGGTTGAAGCCCTAGATTAAGGCCAAATGCCCTCAAGCCCAATCTCGAATGGACAAAATGACCTTAAAAGGACCTAAGGGCCTCAATCCTAAAACAGGTAGGCCTAAGTTCTTCCAAATTGAAGACTAAAATTACTTGCCAAACTTGCATTAAAAATAAAAAACCCTAGTTCAATTCTCTATTGAGTAATACATCTCTCTAATGAGGTCAAGATTTATATTGTTGGAGGACAAGTTTCATTAATCTGAAATTATCAAGAGGTCAAGACTGTTGAAGGTCATGATCCATTTCTTTGAAGATCGAGTGCAAGTTTATTTGAAAATCATAATCATATTCTAAAAAGAACTCTATGAAGGCCGAAAACATCTTAAAAAGGACGAGTTATCTCAAAGTTAAAGTTGTCCTTGTAAAGCCTGAACTATTCATATTGCTACCATGGTTTTAAGCAAGGTTGAGATGCCTTAGATGACCAAACAGAAGTTGTTGATAAGGATAGTCTATTTGAAGAATTCTAGTTGAAAGTCCAAATTCTCAAGGAGGGTCGAAAACCTCAAATGGTTCATGTTGTAATTAAAAAAAGGATCGAAAGTAACCTCAGGATAGAAGACCTCAATCCAAGCGTCGGAGAGTTGAAGCCCTAAGTTTTGGCCTCATTCCATCTTCTACATGGCCAAAGGGCCTTAGGATTAGGTCGTAGAAGAGGTCGAAGCGCCTCAGTCAATGAAGTCTGAAGTGCCTCAGTCACCTGTTCTTCAATATATTATATTAGTAAGCTAATTCTTTGCCCATGAAGTGACATTTCAAAGATAAAATATTAGTTATCATCTCTATTTATTAACAATATTGTATGTCTCAAAGTTTGAAAGTCTAAAGGACTCTATAGCCTGAGGTTTACACAACATGCAAATTGTTACTTTAGCACACTATCAATATATTTGATTACAATATTGAGGCCTAAGTGTTGGAGTAAAACATGTGCACATAAGGCAATCAAAAAATGAAATATGGGATCATTGTCATCAATTCACACTTAATGTTTCGCCACCAATACATAACAACATGTTGAGGATTCATTCATGGAGCAATTTTCACTTGAATGCCATGTGCTAAAGAGGCAAATTACAAGCCTTACAAAGGTTATATTGAATCACCTTACATTTGCTTGATTGATTGATAACATCACCTGGTTGACAATGTCATCTCATACGAAGAAGCACGGGACTCCATGTCTTGAATTATCCCGTCTTATATAGACTACATCAAGAACTATTTGTCATGACAAAATTTGATGATCTTACTTGTCTTAGGGTTTGTAAACCCTATAAGACATGAAAGTTGATGATTCCATTGAACAAAGAAACACTTAAAGAAAGGCAAGAAACTTGCAGTAATGACTTATGATGATGATGAAGATGGTGAGCTTGCAAGCGAATTTTGCAAAGAAAGCAAGGATCAAGACAGAGTTGTCTTTGTTTCTTTTGTTGGGTTATAATCGTTTATTCCATAACCTCCTAGTGAGGGTTGCAAGTCATTTGTAAAGGTTGCCAAGGATTTGGCAGCAAATGAAAGCATTGGGAAGAACGAAGCAAAGTCAGTGACAAGAGGATTCTCCTAGAATGATTTGTGTTCAAGAGGGAGAAATTGTACTGATGACCAGAAGAGCTCCTAGTTTAGAGGGAGCAAGCAAGCCAACAAGTTTGAAAGATGTCATTGTGATGAGATCTGTGGAGAGTCACTAGTGATGGCAACATAGAGAAGTACAAAGCAAGGATTCTCCCAGGCAAGGTGTGAAGTCGCTTGCTCGACTAAAGAGAGAGCAAGGTTCTTTATTTTAACAACTCCCTTATTTCTGAGGTTATATGTTATCAACCTATTAATGTAACAGTTGATTTTGTTATAAACCTATTCCTTTTACTGAAAGAAAGGAGTGTGCTCTCAATGATCACTAAGAGGATTAGTTAAAACATGCTTATTGCCCTTTAAAGGCATGTTTTTACGCTTAACCGATCCAAACGTACGTACTTAGCTTCAGCATACACCTCAATTTGGATATTTGCTCCTTATCACAACTATCTGAATTCAGGCAGCTCTCCCTGAACTCCTTTACCATTTTTTCTACAACTACTTGACCCAACTTGGAGATGATCTTGAAACACCTAAATACCACTACCCAAATTTAGACACTTAAATATGGTTAATTGGATTCAACTATGATGATGGGCGGTTCCCTTAACACTTAGAGAAGTGCGGCTACTTGAGCTGAGAGAGGAACGAAATTGGAGATTAAGTAAACCTCTAATAGGCATTTGTGTTTGTCCAGCACTAGTGGATAAACCCCCAATATCGACAGCAGAGGCACCTATCTATTTATACCTATTTGTTGGAATAAGCACTCCCGTTTCGGTTTGACTAGGCGGGAGAGACATATTCCCTCGAGTTTCGAGTGGGATGAAAACCCTTACCTACCACTTGGCCAGCTAGTTAGACTCCATCCTTACCGATGGCTTACCACTTTTGGTCGACTATCAATACTCCACATTTTGCACATCCAAGTTCACCAAACTTTTTATTACCCTATTATTATAAAAGTTGTCCCTCTAATGAGCCAGTAGCGTTATCGTTCACCCATTGATTTGGCTGCCCATGTTTTTGACCCATAACCTGCTGACTCAGAGCGTCTAGTCGCAAATCCATACGCAGATTCAATTCGTTGTCCAGATTGAGTTTAGTGAAGATATATGGCATAGGGGGTCAATAGGCTCCAACAACATACAAGGATTACTTAGTAATGGGTAGGTCGTTGGGGGACGCCACAAGAGGAACGAACGAGTAGCGTCATTAATACGCCATGCTATCGAACATCGCTCAAATGTGGATCGCCTAGAGTGACCCATGCAGAAAGATCCGAAGCAAATCGGCTAAGCGGTGTGACAAGGGTGCTTAAACCGGAAACTGAAGGAATGGTTGATCCAAACCGACACAATATCGTATATGTAATGAACCAGAAATGAAAGAACTAAGTAGGCCCGCTCGAAAGAGCTCGACAAAGCAACCCATAAGCATTAGGGATCTAGAGTTTCACGCAGGACTGGGAATGTTTATATCCCTGCATTACTTGGAACATGGTAACAAACCTCGGATTTCATACCGAAGACCGAATCGGGCACGGCCTCGTGGCATCATAAGACGAACGCCTTAGGCAATTGAGCCATCTCCATGCGTAAGGAAAGTGCATGACAGATGAGTTGTGCTCGTGGTAGTGGGTGAACCAACACGCTAGCATCTGATCGGACCATTCAATTGGGAAAGGAATCGAATAGGCTAGGGACCATCTGTACGACCGGTCATAGAGGAAGGCTTGCTCTCCATGGTCGACGCCTTACCATCCGATAATGCTTCTAATTGTAAGGCAGCAGGAGTAATCATTAAGGATAGATACCCCAACATTTTTTGGTCTAGGTGTTTGGTTCACACAATGAACCTTTTGATGCATGACATTATTAAGATCAAGGAACCTCAATACAGATGGATTGGTGACTTGTACAAGAGAAGCAAGAGAATGATAAAATTTATTACCAATCATAGCAATACCCATGGGCTTTTCCACAATCACTCAAGGTTGGAGCTATGGCTAGGGAAGACTAGATTTGTTAGCTATTACCTCACCTTCCACGCCTTTTGAAGGTAAAAGAGTTATTGGCTAGCATGGTATCAAGTACACAGTGGCAAGTATTAAAGGACAGGGCTCCAACTGTAACTGACAAGGAAGCTTTTGATGATGTGAAGGTGACCACTCTTGATGGTCAGTTTTGGGCAAGTGTGAGGGATGTTTTGCAACACACCAAGCCCATTTATTGCATGATTCGTTTTGTAGATACAAATGCACCAGTGATTGGGGAGGTGTATGAGCAAATCGATAACATGTTGGGGCAAATAAAGGATATTGTTTAGCCAAAATATCCCAATTTGTATGACCATATTTACAATTTTGTGTGTGCGCGATGGGATAAACTTAATGCTCCACTACATGCCTTAGCATATATCCTTATGCCAAAACACTACTCTCCATCTTGGTTGGGAAAACCTACACCTGGTGGTGGGGTTAGGACCAAACCCCATACAGATCCAGAGGTACAAAACAATTATATGACAGCATTAGACAAGCTAGTCCTTGACAAGGAGGAGCGTGCTAAATTGCGTGGAGAATTAGGCAAATACTTCACTAGCACTAGAGTGTTTGGTTCTTTGCATGAAATGGAAGATAAACTAGATGTTGTCACATGGTTGGACATGTATGGCGACCAAGGACTTTTGACAAAATTGGCAAAAAAAATGCTTTCACAAGTTGTAAATACTTCTTCTGCAAAGAGGTGTTGGAGCACCTATAGCTTCATCCATAATGTGAGAAGAAACAACCTCAATGAAACCCGACCAAAAACCTTGGTTTTTGTGCACTACAACATGAGGTTGTTGACACATTATTGTGAGTGGGATCGTGTTGATATATCATATCCGACTTGGGACAAAAACCCAGAGGAAGATAATTTAGAGGATGGAGCTATACATCTAGAAGAATTGGAAATAGAACTTTTTAAAGATGATGATGAAGCAAGTGCAACAACAACAGCCATGCCACCCCCATCACCCAGTAGCAGTGCTCCAGCTCCACAAGCTTTGTTGTCGCCACCTCCATATACATCCTCACGTGGAAGTCATGTGCTTTCTGGTTCTATTTTGAACATGGTCATCCGACTATGCGGGAGGAGACTCCCAGTAGACCACAAGATTCTCATAAATTAGACATTTCTCGTGGCAAGAGGCCCAAGCAGTAGATATTAGATTTACTTGTCTTTTCTAGTTTCTAGTAGTTTTTATAATTGTTGACTCTTCCATATTTATTATGATATTTCTTGTAAACAATTTATGGCAATTTAAGTTTGAACTTTGAACTTTGAAGTTGGCAATTATAACTCATTGGTAATGAATTATGAATATGATGCTTCGTGAAAGTTGAAAGTTGAAACATTTCATTTCGTGTTAGATATTCTTTGTTATAGTTTGGTTACTTGGTAATGGTAATGGTGACAAGTACAAATTTAGTGATCAATGATGACAAATGTTATATATTGAATTTTGAAAGCTTGAAACTTTAAGATTGATATATCTTCAATCATGAGACTCGATATGTTTTATGTTCCTAACTTGTGGACGTGGTTGATGAAGATTATAACTTCTAGATGATTGATGTTATATGGTTTAATCCATGTTTTTTATGTTTTTTATATCTAATTCATCATTCTACATGCTTTTGTTGACATATATGCATCAAAATATATAAAAATATATATTATTATAAAAATTCGCTCCCGACCCGGGAGCTTTTGAAAATGTTGCTCCCCGCTCCCGCTTCCCGCTTCCGCTCCTGCTCCCAAGCAGCCATGTCCCCCGATCAAAGGGTTACCCAATCATATTGCCAAGGGTTACTTGGCTAGTGGGTTGAATAAGTGCCTCATAGCATCGAGCAAGTATTTTTTTACCATTCAATGACATATGACAACATGTGGGAATGGTAAATGGGCCCAAGGTTTCTCCATGGGTCAGGGGATACCTAACATGACTCCAAGTGACAACTTGGTAGATTGGTGATCCAAGGACTAATCTTGTATCAGGGGGTACCCGACTAGCCAAAGGTATTTGGCTTATGGATAATTGGATCCCTTGCAAAGGATATGTGGCTAATGGGTAACTAGATCCTTTGCATGATGCAGATGCAGAATGCTTTCCACGTGATTTTGGAATAGAAAATGAGGTGGATGGATTCATCAACATAGCTGATCTCTTTCAACACTTTCTTGGAATAGAGAGATTTTTCAACAAGAGAAAATTTGAAGAAGTTATTATGAATACCTACCTAGCTAAGAGGGAGTGTTGAATTTTTGTAGCTATGGTCAGTCTTCATAATTGAGTTTTAGTCTTCAAAGGAAGGAAATTTGATTTTTGAAATTCAAATTTTATGTCTCCACAATGTCAAGTCGGCCACAGCCTACTTGACACACCCATTCGGACCCATTAGTCTGCTATATAAAGGCAGATTGATCTCCTCCAAGGCATCAATTCAGATCCCATCAACACAAGATATCTTTTGTTCATTTGTGTGAAGGATCAAGAAGGAAAACAAGTCCAACGTTGACCAGATCAGTCCACCATTGGCCGAACCTCTTCTGAGAATTTTAGTTGGAAGTAGGCCGAATATCTGTGGACAGGACAGCAGGCCAAAATTCGGCCTAGTTGACTAGACAAGACCAAATTCCCGAGCAGCAGTTTAACTTGGCTGTGGACAGTTTGACCAGGTTTGACCTGGATTAAGCTGCTGGTCTGTTTGACTATACTTTGACTTGAAAAGATCAGATTGTATCTCTTTTTGAATTGAATAATTTATCTAGGAAAGGGTTGCTGGGTTTTTCCCTAGAAGAGGGTTTTCCCTGGGTAAAAATTCTTGTCTCTTGTGTTTGGCTGTCTCTTTATGATCCTACTGTCAGTTTTGTTTCTACTGTGATATCTTCTGTGTAATTACTTAATAATGAATGTGAACTCAAGAAGAACTAAACTACAAAATCATTAGAGTTAATTAACAGATTAGAGGGTCTTCAAAAATCAACAGGAATTGGTTTAGGACAGAGAAGGTTCAAGTTCTCTTGGTCTGCCACATCATCCTTTGCAAGAGGACTGTTCCCCAGCACACTCTTCAAGCTAAGTGAGCAGCCCACCCTTTCAGGGTTGAGGCCATTTTCACACTGATTCCCCTACTTTAGCAAGTCTGGAGCTTCACCAATTTAGCAGTTTCTCTAGAGAAAAGAAGGGTGAAAAAGAGGCTTACCCATGGTTGCTTGGGATATATACAGCACAATAAATACTCCTGAATGGCCGAATACAAATACAATGAACTCAGACAAAAAGAGAGTTTGCTATAGTAGTCTTACAATACCCTAGGCAGCATCCTACCAGCATCCATGCATCATGTTTAACTCTTGCTAACACGCCCACCTTGGGACACTTCCCTGTCCACAAGGCGTCCACTTTTAACCATTTTATCCTATACTGTCATATACGTTTCTCTCAACATGCACCTAGCGCTTCCTCATTCTGAAAGACTATCCTTGGTTAAAATATCCACTTTGGTCAAAATTCGGGCATCATTGGCATCATTTACTAGTGATTTATTTTTGTAAAAAGAAATTGAGATGTAAGACCATACCTGAAGTTCCAAATATCCCACTATCATTTAGCTATGGTTCCCTATTTCAACCACATTTAACCTCAATTAACAGTCAAACCATACTTAGGGCTATAACAAACACTTTTATTAATGGGAAATTTGTCTGTGGTGTCAATATGTTAACTGAACATCCATAAAACTTGGTGTTTTACCCACCAAGCCCATAACCTCAATTTTCAATTTTTTTTCCTGCTCTTGACAACTGTACTTTATAAGAAAGAACAAAAAATGAGATACACCACACTAGGTCAGCATGTAACAAATAAACCAATATTCCTATAAAGCTGAAAAATAACCGAAAGAATAACCTACCTCTCGAGAATTTGATATGGGTCAACTACAAGCTCAAGCTTTCCATCGAGCCATAAAGAAAAACGTACATTTGGAAAAAGCCTGTGGAGCAACAACTTCGGAATCTGCAAATAAGAACTACGATAAATGGTATAATTCAAAAAAAAAAAAAAACATTAAAGTGCAGCTCAGAAAATCAATAATTTGCCCAAATAAAAGAAAAATGACATTTACAAATTCTGTAAATAAATGCATGTGCATTAGATAGCACAGTAGCACAATTTAAACAGACACATGAAACAACACTATTTCCAGAATTCCTTCATTTTACGGTGTTTTGAAGTCTCCCTTGTATTTCACTATTACGTCATGTTCTCTATTTATCACCAGATTTCACATATTCAGAAATCAAGACAGCCTTAACCCCAATACTCAGACTGCTCACTCTAGTTATCTATGTGACCAGTTCAGACATCACCACAAAAGTAATATTTCTCAAAAGAGCAAGCCAATATATTTTTCATCAATATTATTCAAAATATATATATATATATATATATATATATATATATGTTTTAACCTGTACAGAAATTATCTGCATACGAATTTTAAAAACCGAAAATAAACAATGGCGAGAGCATAACACATAAAACAAATATACACAAAGATTTTTTCCTGAATACCAAAACCGGGACTACCAGATTGATTTTTCATTATGTTCCTTTCAATGTTACAATACCTATATATACATGCAATACATATATATACATGCAGAAGCATCCATAAACCCCAATCCATTAACCCTGGATTAGAACATAACCATAATTCCCTTGACCAGATCTATAAAATACCATGGCCCGAAAACCATTGCGTCCAAAACCACGTGGGAAATCAATGCACAAAACCATAGCTAGGTCTGCCAACCTAATATAGGGTCCAAAAAATTTCCCAGGTCACTGCCCCAGACCCCAGTAGCTCCTAGCGCAACGTACAGGAGGGGCTACCGCCCCCACACATGGGCTAGTCACGGAAAGAATATAACACAACCCAACATATCCTACCCTGATGGAAATGACATCCATTCTCAAGATTGGAATTTGGAGGAGAATACCTAAAAACTTGAAGCCAATTTTTTGGATTTGATGTTGCTTCTTTGTCCAGCCATTTAAGTTTCTCATATGATGCAATTATGATATGGTAATATTCTAAGCAGAGTGTGCTACAGTTAGACTTGTATGTGTACAAGAAGAAGAAATGGTGAAACAAAAAGATTTACATTTCCCTTGCACCTCTCATTCATTCTGCTGAAGTGTTGTTGGCTTTGAAACAAGCAACAAAACTGTTAAAAAAGAACTTACATATTAACCATCTAAGCTATACAGCGTGCCTCTGGCAGCAATCAAAATCAACAAAGTTCCTTGCAAGGATGTGACCAAAGTGTAAATTCCAACCTTCATTGAATCCAATAGTGACAAGACGCCAATCAAACTAAATCGCAATGGGATTAACATCAGTATCAAAAGTTTTTCTTTGAAGGTCATATCCATCTTTAAAGGCAGCTAATTGCCGTCACGGTTTGCAATCACACAATTGATTATATGCATTCCATTTAACATGAAAGTAAAACAATAGGATAATAACAAAACCATAAAAATTCAAACGGTCTGTGATCTTGCATATGGTTGATTGACACATTGTGAAGGTGTGGTATGCTTGGAGAAGATCAAATATTTTTATTAATGTCCAACAAATGACTACAAAAATAGGTCAATGAGATTAAAAGCATACATCCATAGAACTCTGCTAGGGTTTGAATAATTGTGAAAGGTTTGCATGCAATCATCATCCTTTCTGCAGTTAATGCACCAAGAGGCCATTCTACAGCCTAGTACGAGGGCAATGCATGATTCCATCCATGTTCAACGTGGAGTTGACAGGTGTTCTTTAAAAAAAAATACTCCAAATAAAAAAAATGTCGGCTATAATAAAAACATAAGTGAATATACATATTTGGCTAGATTTAATTAAAAGCATTATAAAACATTAAATATCCCTCCTATTGTGCCAGCTCGATTTATTTATTTTTTTAAATTACAGCCCAATATGAAGGAGATGTGGTAAAAATATTTCACTTTCACTCTCATAGCCATAAATTATTATAAGTGAATACATATATTTGGCTAGATTTAATTAAAAGCATTAAATATCTCACTCTTATTGCGCTAGCTCAATTCATTTTTTTAATATTACAGTGCAGTATGAAGGAGATGTGGTAAAAATATTTCACTTTCACTCTCATAGCCATAAATAAAATGTTTCGATGTTTATATTTTATATCAATTCTAAGAGATAAATTAAAAGTTAAAAATAAAAGATAAAAATCTTATATTTACCTTAAAAATATTTCAATATAGGACTTACATAAAAGTTTGAAATTCATGTTAACTAATATATTTCAATATAAGCTTCTTATATATGTATGTATAGAAAGAGAAAGCACACACATTTATACATGTTAGTCATAGTAAAATATTTCAACACCCACAAGGAAGAAATAATTAAACGTAACGTAATTCAATTTCTTTCCTATTAAGAGATAAGAGATGTGTAATTCATTCAATTTTTAATATAAAATTGATGTGTGATATTCAAAAAATACTATTACTAACAAAAATATTCGATGTAGGTCATAAATAAAATATTTCACTTTGCAAGTTTAAATAATATTGCCATGTATTTAAAAATATATTAATAAAAGGAATAATATTTTAATATGGACAATGTAGTTTATAAATGAAATACGTCCATGTCCATATTAAGTATAACATTTCAGTGCCAACTATATATGTATATTTGACATTGAAATATTATTTTATATATAATATATTATTATATAATATATATATAGATAGATAGAATAAAGCAATTAAAAATTTAAATTCTTATCACTAAAACATTTCACTAGTCTCACTATTTTACATTTTTGCCAGGTATATTTTTCGGTTAATTTTGTCTAAAATCTAGCAAAGATTTGTTGGAATTGCAAATTTAATTTTTGTAGTGTACACAATCCAAGTGCTTGAGGGGGCTTTCAAGGCATTATATCAATGTATGCATTCAAAAATGCAATTTAAACAATGAAAAATTGCACATGGTGTAATAAGAGATTTAATCCCTCTCGACACTTGATAAAGCTATGGTTCTCTCTCTCTCTCTCTCTCTTAGAGAGAGAGAGAGAACCATAGATTTATCAAGTGTCGAGAGGGGTTAAATCTCTTGAGGTGCAAACCCTTTTTCAAGTTTCGCACTCTAAAAGAAGTTTGCATATCAAAAGAATGGATCCCTCTCGGTGTTTGGTAGATCCATGGTTAAGATAGATCTATATTGGTCATTAGATCTTACCATATTATATTTGGCCTAGCTGGCTTGACCGGCCATGACCACTGTCACAAGGTTTCTTTGGGGGGGGGGGGGTCTAACATGGCTAGCTAGGCCCCAGAGAATGTTGTTGTTGCTTCTAAGAGTTCAAACAATATAGGAAGCAACAATGGTAACTGGAATAATTTTGCAAAATCCAGAAAAGGATCCTGCAACAATTAGATGAAGCCATGCTTTCAAAGTACAAGTCCTATTTTAGCTCCTTTGGTGGAAGGTCAATGCATGTGGATGATGCAAGCACCTATCTGACCATCAACCTATCTGGTTTGTTATTTTGTGGATAGCCAATAAGATGTGCATCCATGGGACATGTTTCATCTTGAATGTCATGCAGCTACAAAGCCACAGTTGTATTGCATGTATCAAAACCATTTGGAATTTGTTTATCAAGCCTTGAGGTAATGATGGGTGAATTGTTCCATGGGAGGATGCTATTGCAAGAACAATAGCCTTTTTTGTGGCTATGGCCACTAGATTGTTGTTGAAAGGTGCAATCAAAGGTAGGTCATCTGAAAAGGGTTTTAAATTGTGTCTTGAGCCCTTCAACATAACACTTTTGATGAAGAAAAGCATGTGGGTAGCCAAATTCTGCCACATTATGAGGGTTGATGACATTCACCATGCCAAGGGTGCCCAATTTTGTGCTTGGTTGTAGTAGCATAGGACAGGAATATGCCCACTAAATCCTTATTTAAGGCATTGGCAATCAAAGAAGCAGGAAAGAAGATGTCTTCTATTAAGACAAAAAAAGGGAGTGATCGGCCAAGCTCTAATTGAGCAAGAGATTGTCAATCATTACAAGATGGATTTTGAATTTCAAGGTGTTAATGTTGAGCAAGAGGCAACCAGGCAGCATTGCCTCAACATGTTCCCTGACAAGGTCAGAAAGGAGCAAAAGCACAGGTGTGACTAGAACATATCCCTAGATGAATTCAATGTTGCTCTAGGTGTGATGAATGATGTCAGGCACCCTAGCTAGCCAATTCCCTAGTGATTCTATAAGGCCAAGTAGGACTTTGTCAAGATGAACTTGTTGAAGGCATACAAAGACACGATAAGGAAACAATAACTTGGGACTCACATTGCTCTGGATATCATGAAATTCATCCCCAAGGTAGAGGACATTGCTAATGATGAGTTGGAACTTGGAGGTCAATTACTCTAGTTAAGAATTCATATAAAATCTTGGCTAAG
This sequence comes from Pinus taeda, assembly GCA_000404065.3. Taxonomy (NCBI): domain Eukaryota; kingdom Viridiplantae; phylum Streptophyta; class Pinopsida; order Pinales; family Pinaceae; genus Pinus; species Pinus taeda. Next base: position 222,673 of record APFE030450534.1, on the reverse strand, counting down.
GCTCTAGCTTTGCGCATAAAGCATATCAGGATGAAGCATACAAGATTCATCTGAGGCAGATGCATCCTAGAAAATGTTATTGTTGTGTGGGAGGGTATGGAATGGCTTCATGCCTTTGGCCTTGGCGCTCTTTTCATTAAGATAGAATTCAAGAAGGCTTATGACCAAAGTAAGAGGTCTTCTATACTTTTAATGATAAAGGTCGTGAGCCTCTTTTTTATTGGAGTTGTTCAAACATTTGTCAAGGCCTATGCTTGCATGTCCATCAACAAACAAAAGTCTACGGATGGTGGTTTGTTTCACTCAATCATACAATGCTCCCACTCATACTGACTGTTAATTTTCTTAAAACTCTACAACTACTTATAGATGAATTTACTGAAAAATCAAGGCAACTGAAAACTAAAACCAAGTTTAATTTTTACCAAGATACAAAGGTTATTAACATTCAACATGCAGTAGAAAATATTTGAGATAAGAACATATGCACACACAAATTTGACACCAGTGTTTTACCCAGGAAACCCAAATGGGAAAACCTGCATTCGTTGTCGTGGGCTTTTATTGATTGTTTTTTGAGCAAATAGATCTTTTATAAATTTAGTATGTTGTTACTGCAGCCAGTAAATAGCCTCTAAGAAGGTTCTCACAAATCTCAACCCCACAATTGTTCTCGGCCCGCTCCTTGATCACTAGTCTTGAACTTGAGAAGACGCTCTCGGCCCTACCTCTTTATGTCAACCTGCACACAAATGTTTCCCACTGAAAACTAGTATAGGCTTTCTCTTTGAACTATGATCTTTGCTCCTCAATCAATGCGCTCTGCCAACAAGAATTATCCAACATTGTGCCTTCGTCCTCTTGTGTCTCAATAGATCTTCAATGCATTCAAGGAGGCCAAGTTCAAATGGTTGTTCACACATGTGCAACGAGTTCCTTTTGCCAACTAACTGGAGCAAGTCTCAGTTACACTTGGATTAGCTCTCAGTTAACTGGCTCGAGTTGCTCCTTGATTTCCTCTAGTTGTAAACTTAGTTAACTGAGGACTCAACTCATCCTCTCTTCAATTGTCTTTGAAGTCTTAACTCATCCTAACTGAACTTGTCCCTGTAGTCTTAACTCGTCCTCATTGGACTTGTCCCTGCCACCTCATCCTGTAGTCTAATTGAAGAAAACTCCAACGAACTGAAGCCCCAACACTACACATGCAATCTATTGATGACCATTCCAATGGAACTAGAAATCAATTCATCACAACTGAAGTCTAACTTATGAATTCGCATTCATGCTAGAGAAAGACAATTTAAAATCTTTACTGGCTAAGGCACAAGTCAGAAGACCTTCCTTCACTACATTTTATTAGAGTTGTTCAAACATTTGTCAAGGCCTCTACTTGCATGTCCATCAACAAACGAAAGTTTAAGGACAGCGGTTTGTTTCACTCTAATATTCAATGCTACCCACTCATGTTGATCTTGTATGTAATGGTTGCGAAGTTGATATGGATCTAATTAAGCAAATCCCACTTCCTAATCCTAAAACAATGCAGTTTTTGAATGGCCATTTTGCCAACAACTCCTTCCATACTAGGATGGAGGAGAATATCTCTTGGGACAAAACAATTGAACATTTGGAACTTTGCATACCTTCTTGTTAGCATCACCCACAAGCATTCATTGGCTCAAAACTCAAAGCTCTTGGCAAAGCTAATGCCCAATGTCAAACAGCCTTGCAACCAAGGGTGGTCCTAGATTCAATGGAGTGAAGTTTTCATGTTCATTCTTCTCCAAACAATGTTGGGAAGTAGTGGTGCAAAGGGTTGAGAAAGAAGATTGACAAATGGGTTTGATGAGGTCAAATTTGATCAGCTTGATGAAGGTCTGCAATTCTAAAAAGTCAAAAGCAGTCAACTTGCCCTAACCAAACAGCAGACAACGATCAATGCAGCAGAACTTGCCTTAACCAAACAGCAGACAACGATCAATGCAGCAGTCAAACAGCGCCTCTTGAGCTTGGTCAAGGTCAAGGATACTTGACCTTCCTTGGTGGTCAAACAGCAACAAAAACAGTTAACAAAATGGCAGTCAAACCTGATCAAATGATGAAGTCACCCTATGGTCAAAGCAATCCTCGAAGCATGCGGTCAAACCTAGTCAAACAGCTCCTCTTGCCTTGGTTTTTGTGCCATATAATGCGGTGTGCTAGGACAGATCCTTCCTTGGTCAAAATGAAGTCAAACAATCCCTCCAAAGTCCAAAAGTCAATGTTGGTCAAAGTCTCCTCAAAACAGAAAGTCAACACAGGTCAAAACAACTCCAAGAATTTACACGTGTGGAAGAACAGTTGCCTCAGATGTACGAACCAACCAGACGAGGAGAGAGAATGATGTGTGAGTGATGTGCCAAATGAGGTTGAGGGTCTATTTTATTTATATGCGTTGGAGGGGGATCAATTTCTCTAATTTGACCCCAAGCCAACCTTGACCAAATGTGCTCTTGTGGGCTTGACATAAAAACATATTTCTCCTTGTCCGAATTTAGTGCTTCCAGGGTCAATTTTCGTCCTCTCAAAAAGAGTAATTTGTCCAATAATCATCTTAGGCCAATGAGCTAACCAAAGTGGAATTTGGCCCTAGTTGCACATTTTAACACAAGTTCAATCCATGACCAGAAAGCATGCTTTGGAAGTTTTTCTTCGACAGTGCGTAAACCAAGGCTAAGCAAATGATCCCACCAACATATGTGTTTGAAGACACTGATCACTACTTCTGCTCAAGTAAAATGTATTGGCTCATTGTGGTTCAAGGTGCATGATAGGCTTTAGAGGCCATTGGACCTTTGTTGTTATGAAGAGATCTCTCCTTACGATCAAGTGTTATGGAGAGATCTCTCCTTACAATCAAATGTATGTTTCACTGATCAATGCATATGGTGGCCCCCCTTGCTGTAGAATGAAGGAAACCTATTGATCAAAACACCCTAGTTCTTGTAACTAGGATTCTAGGGCCAATGATTTGTTGGACAATCAAACAAGGGTTTGGCTTCCACAGTGAGAGCTCTAGTAACTTCAAATTGGCCAGGCCTAAAAAGATAATGCTAGAATGAGTTAACACACTAATCGCAGATACTCTCTTCCTCAATTTAGGCTTGCAATCACCCCAAGCCTGGTGCAAGACTGGCAAAACAAGCACCATAAAGTTTTCATAAAATATAAGCTCACTTTTGGCTACAAGTGGCTCTATGCTAAAGCCTTTGCTTGAGGGTTGTTTGAACAAGATTTTGCAAGTCAAGTCCAAGCGAAAAACCTACCTCTTTCAATGGTGAGGCCTTTGGAAGCTAGCACTAGAACCAAAGAAAGTTTTTTCGTTCAGACTTTAGTGTGGGGGGTCCACCCATAGATAAATAACTAATGTAACTAGGAGTCCAAAACCTTTGTTGTCACCAATATGAGCAAGCCAAAACCTTGACATGCTTGCTACAAGTTTGTCATCAACCAAGTTCACTTGGGCATAAGTAGAGTCAATATCTTCCTTGGGATATAGAGTTCCATTTTACTTGGAAACTTGTCAAGTGTTTTATTCTATAAAGGAAACTCAAGTAAGTAGTACTTAATAATATAGAGCCTTCATGAACTTTCTCATGGTGAACAGTGCACTAATTTGTGCAAGCATATTCTTGCAAATCACAATGCAAGTGCAGAAGATTCAAATGGAAATGGTGAATTTACAATAGCTATTAGAAAATTTGGGGTGGGGCCCACTCCAATATGAGCAAGGAACCACCTGGCCCCTTTCATGCCCAATCATCCCACTAACACCCCGGAGACAACAGAGTGCACCACAAGGCTAGTGAAAAAGAACGTGAGAGGCAGGAAAACAAGGCAATTGACACCCTTCCACTACACAATGACAATTTTTCATTTATAGCACTGGTCATTTGGGGACTCCACAACACTTCAAGCCAACAAATTCTGGTTGGGAGAAACCTATGGCTAATGTGAACCCTTAGGTTATTGGTTGAGGACCAGCCCCAAAGATCATGATCAGCCACAATCAGTAGTTGGCTTCATTATTTAGGCTTTCTTTTTCAGTGTTCTACCTTATGATTGTTGCTTTTTTGGATCTTTGGATATTCTAGAAATTTGTTTGGTTGTGGCTATATGTATCAGATGTTTTGGCATGTAGCTAGCCCACTTTTTGAGTTTCTTTGACATCCAATGCTGGTGGAGGCTGCACGCATGGCCTACCTTTTTCTTGTGTAAAGGTTAAGTAAATATTGCTTATTAGTAGTTAAAGGAAGCTTTTATGTAGACCAAAATAAAATTTCACTCATTGTACTTCATAACAAATTACAGATTCATGACAGAACAGTACATCAAGAAACTTAGAAAGGTGCGTTCAGTGATAACTCAGACATAGGTTGTGCTTGTCTATAAAATCCATCCCATAATATCAGTGATCTCCACAAAAGGATGTAGTATATTTGACCCCCTAATCTCTGTTTCCACTTATCAATGTGATGCTTGATTATAGGTAATACTTACACACTCATGTTGGGTTGGGGTCAACATAGATCAATTGATAAATATGAAGGCTAAAAGATGTGCAACAAATTATGGCTTGCTTCTCATCTATAATGAAGAATATGAGTTGCAACCTTCTTTAGTGTATTGCAAGCATTATATGAAACCCATTTTATGGAATATCATTTGCAGCAGGAAAGTAAAACTCTGTTTCAAGCATACCTTCATTTGTATTTACAGACCCTTCCAACCAAAGGGTTTGAGACCTTCTGGAGGACTTCTTGAATATCTATGCCCTATAATATCTAAGGTTTGCCTCTCAAGAAAACCCACTTTCTATATTAGAAAATGGATATCTATAGTTTCAGTTCTTGAATCTTAAACCCATTTAAACCCTGAAATTGATTTACAACGTTAAACCAATACAGTGATAGAGCAGAACAAAAGAGTTGCCACATTAAAGAACGTTAAAACAACTCTAGGAAAACAGTGGTGGCAAAATTCCCAAGTGTGTGTTTCAATGTGAAAGAAGCCAGAATCAAATCAGAAAGTAAGGTGGAATGGATAAAAACTGTGAAATTCTTAAGTGATTTCTTAAAGAAAACAAAAGAGTTGCTATGTTTTCCATGCTTCTAGAGGAAGAGTTGGAAGATGAGCTACATCAGTTTGAGTTAGTGGTGCAAACTGTCCTGGGAAACATTCTCAAAGAGTAGGTTTACTCACACTATTATGAAGGTAACAAAGGATTTTATTGTGGCCAATAGCACACTTTATTGCTCATTATAATTGGAAGCAGGAAAATGGGTAAGTTTTGGAAATGGAATGGATTTTCGAAACCACACTTTCAAAATTCCAATGAACAGGTAATCAACATATCTATAGTTATACATAGATGAACATGTATGAATAGGAAAGAAATTTTAACTCGTAATTGATAACAAGGATCTAATACTGCTAATCTAAAACCACTTGAGGATGAAGAAATACACTTATCAGAATCTTTCAAACGACACAAGTTTCTACTCAATTCCAAAAAAAGAGCTTCTAAAATCATAAACAACAACAGAAGAAACGATAACTAGATCCCAAACTTCAAAGAAGGTACTTATACGCTCTGCCTCTATAGAGTCCAGAAAAAAGAAGAAGCCTTCTTCAAAGAGACACATACATATGTAGAATTCACAGACAAAGTATAAAGTCCAAGCTTCCTGAAAAATATATTAAGACCACTATTTCATGGCTCAGCCACATAAAATTTAAAAAAAGTCGTTCTACAAGGGGACTATTCAATCCTATCCATTGTCCAAGTAGCTTTGAAATGAGATGCCCTTTAAAAGGCAACAAATACGAGGGCAAATCTCATTCTCATAGAGGTGATCCGAATAGGCCTCATACAATCCAAGTTCAAAATTTCACTGGCACTAAATTCTAAAACAGAAAACAACGTTGTACTCTATGATGAGAGAGAACATCCATTTGAGAGTTAACTGTATGCAATATCTTAAAAATCAGTAACAACAAACCTCTCAGACTAATAAAAATCAAATATGCAAACAAAAATAACCTAATGTAGAAAACACAACCTTTCCTTAGTCTTTAGAGTCTAGACATGATATAACCTGCCATTTTGCTTCCAGCTTGATAATTTTTGTGTGTTTCAAGTTTCAACAGTCTTAATACAAGGGATATCTAGTAGCAATGTACAGGTTAATAAATAGCCAAAAACTCTGACTAGCTTCATGCCATTGTCCTAGACATTGTTTTCCTTTTTCACTGAACTTCAAACGTGCCATTATATTCTTTATATTATCAGTAAGAATTATTGATTATTTATTGCACACAAGGGAACACAAGAGGCCATACCTTTCCATTGCGTCGTGAATCAGGATAAGGAAGGTTATGAACAACCACAATTCTCCACAATCCAATCCTCTTTGAATCGTCCAAAGCAGAAGTTTTCCTTAAGAAGGATTCTGTTTCCTCATCAATAAACATGAAAAAGCAGACGTCTCGTTTTGCTTTCTCACTAATATTTTTTGGCTGTTGTAACTCATCATAGTTGCCTGACATGACATAGAATACGCATTGACCATAAGCACTATATATGAAGTTTCTTTAGGCTACATGCAATTAATAACCAAGATAAAATACTCTCCAATGGAGAGATATACCAAATATGGCTGAAGCAACAACAATCCCATGGCACTGCGCCATATCAAAGAGATCCTCTTTGTCAATATCAAACCCAGTTGCATTGCCTGGTGTACTTCCTTTTGCAAATCTGCAATAATGACCAACAGCACCAAGTCATTTTAATCCTTCATAACAACTAATTGTTCAGTGTCTTCAAGCTCCATTGATACTTTAACCTACATAATCGGATGCTATGAACCCATCCAAAGCAAGCACTTATTTTACATTCTCTAGATACCAAGTGGAAAAAGCGGAAGCTTACCCGCAGTGCACATGCATAGACTCTCGTATGTTGAAATAATCTTCCCGCTGCTTTAATGTTGGGTAGCCCCCAAAGTCAGAACCCCCATTCCCAGGAGTTGGCATGGCAGATACCCGCTCTGTAACATATGTTAAATTATTGATAATAGGAGTATCGGAAGGAATGGCAGGCATGAGCTGTATTGCCTTCTCAACCGGTAGGTAGCAAACTGGGCATGCTGTATGAAAAAAATTGTATATAAGCATCCAACAACTAACACAGAAGTCTGTGTAAATTCAAAAAGATAAAAATTTGGCAACGAAATGCATGCTTTCCTCAATTTGAAAAATATAAAAGCTCACACACAATTGCTCACTTTGTTTGTCATTCATCTGAGTCCAACTACATGCTTTTAAAAGTAAAGACTGTAACTTACGCCGAGGTCCTGTTCGTTTCTTGTCAGCAGGAGGAGGTGGTAGAGAGAAGTGTTGGCATGGATGGCCTGATGGAAAATAAGTAACTGGAAGCTGGATCGTACTCTTATTTCTGGGTAACGGCATAACAGAAGAAGTATTATTGACTTTAATAGGAGTCCCTAGCTTTGCTGATTTAGGCGAACCAATGGGATGGCCTGGGTGACCGACCGGACTCTGTCGACTAGCGATGATCGTCATGGAAACCGTGGCCGGATATCTGCCCGGAACATCCAATCCCAATTCATCTCCGTCTGAAACACAGTTTACCAGTAACTGTTTAAAAATTCATAATGCAATCTAAGTCTTAAAATAAGAAATAAACCTAAACATTTTCCAGATATTCTACCCATCCCGAAGCATTCTGCTATCCAGATCCATTTGATTTGAGACTACCCATCACAGCCTACTCATCACCAATGTGAGATTGATCCCAAAGACACTGTTTCAACCAATCTACTGCCTAATTTTATCCAGATCGATGAAATCGCTCTGATTAAGTCAAATTGAAACGACTACACATGTCATATGTCATCAAACAAATGCAGAGAAACCCAAGTGAGGAATCCCCAGTGTGGTGCATTGTGGTTTGGGTAAAAGCATAAATCAGTCAAATTATAGTACAAAAGCTCATAATCATCCATACCTTTATTGAGAGTGAACAAGAAGGAGATGAATACAAGTAGTGAAACCAATACCAGCAAAGCCATTCCAGCCTTCCTCCTACTAGCAGTTCTGCAGATCCAGACACCGAATCTCTCCCTGGGGCACGGACTGACACCCACCTTGCCTATTTTTCTCGGATTGAGAGGAGTACATGAAGATATTACAATACTTTGCTGCTGTTGAAGCCATTGAAGTGATCCAGTACTGCTCGAGCGCTGACCCAATCCTCCGTTCATGATGGTCCCTTCTTCACAGATCGCCCTTTCATCTCCCCACATGCATTAACCATTCACGCCTCACACTCAGAAATTTGTATGATTGGGATTCCTGCGCCCTTTCATCTCCCCGCATGCATTAACCATTCACGCATCACACTCAGAAATGTTTATGATTGGGATTCCTGCGCAATGCAATCCCTGCAGCAATACAATTTAGGTTTCTCTCATGCTCTTCTTCTCCATCATGCTTCATTGATCACGAATTCTCAATCTCTGACCCTGCGAACCTCTTCTTCTCCATCATGCTTCATTGATCACAAATATCTCAATCTCTGACCCTGCGAACCTCTGCGCTGAAAGACAGAACGTGATTAAATTGGTTATTAAATCTAACTCAGCACAAGAAATCAAGAAATATGAAGTGGGTCAGGAAGGAACAGAGCTGGGTATTGTGAAAAATGTGAATAAACACGCTTCGGTGCTTAATTTTCCCCCTTTTCTACCCCTTTCTACATTTCTTTTAAAATACGTGCTACGGTGACGGTTGGAGGGTCCGCTTTGGGTTTTAATTCAACCCAGCTTTCTCCTGTGTTGGGATTCATCTCACCTCACAAATTTGTTTCTCCTCTTCGATTCGCTGTTTCCTTAACCTTTGATTTTGATAGGGCACTATTGCTGATCTTACCTGGATGATCTTGCTTGGATTTCAGTTCCAGTTGCTCCTACGTTCGAACAAGAGCATTAAATTCAATCCAACCCCATTGTCTTCAAAAGCCCATATGGAATAGAGGCTCTTTCAAATTCTCTTGATAAAGACTAATCCCATTGTTAATTTACCTCCTATTCCGTGCATGCTTTTTTAATTCTCTTGATGATAATCTATTTGCATGTAACTTTACCGCTAATAAAGGCTAATTCCATTGTTAATCTACCTCTTATGCTATGCATGCTTTTTAATTCTCTTGGTGATAACTATTTGCATGTAAATTTACCGCTAATGGTAGCTTACTTTTAAAATTCCGAAATAAGTTTTTTAATTCGCTCACGTTCATGTTAAGTTACCACTTATACATTGACTTGCTTTTTTAATTTAGTGCAACATTGTTTGAATCATTCTATAACAGATAGATATTTCGTTCTCTCTTTATTAATATTTTTTTCGTAAAAAAATAAAAATAGGGATTTTTTTTTAAAGAATGAGAGTTTTTTTGAAATTGTATTGGGCTATTTGGAGTCCAATGAGAATTAATGATGTTGGCATTGGAATTAATGATGTGGTCAATGCCAAGTGTGATCCCGTGTAATTTTGATAACTTAGATACTCTTTGATTTTGATAGTTTTGATGCCCTTTGGTTATGGTTTCTTAAACCACAAGCTAACAAGAAGAAAAAAATTAAATTATGTAAAAGAAATTGATAAGAAATTTAAATGAAAGTGTGATCAATATTTTATGTTTAGTTAACCAATAATAGGAGTGTGTTTGAGTTGATTAAGTGTTCAAAATAAGTTCAATGCATATGTAGCTTTTGAAAAGCAAATGGAGTCGTGTTAACAGGCTAGAATGTTCCACCAACAGTAGGGGGTCTCCCTAGTGTGAAGTCTCAATTAGACCTCACACCGTTTGGGATAAGAGCCCCATTCCGTTTGTGGGCACGACTGCCACCATGTGTGTGTGTATTACTCTTCACTTTCAAGTGCAGAGAAATAAGTGAGACCAAGTGTGAAATGCTTAAAGAATGAGGACAAGATCAGCCCCCCATTAACAAACTTTCAAAACAAAGTACAAGAACATATCAGCAGACTAATAAGAATAGTATGCCTCAAGAAGAATCATTTAATTGATACCATCTTAAGGCACATATGTTGGAGAATGTAGTAGAGTAGCTATTGAAACAAATTCTTCTTAACCTTGATAATTGCTTGTGAACTTTAGTTATCTTCTTATGTTTCTTTATTAGATCTATAACACCCTCCTCCCACATCTACCCAAGTAACCGGCCAACCGAGGTAAACATGTGACGAAGAGTTACTATGATATGATTCAACTCCCCATGTGTCAATTAAGGAAGTGAAACCAACGAGACACACTACACAGACCTTCTAGACATACTACAGAACCCCCAGGAGCCACCCAAACCTTCCAAGTGACTAGCCCCTGAGACAAACTAACTTGTTTACTGCATTAATCCCCCAGTCGCTCCCATGACATGGGCATGAGTACGACTAGGACCCTCCAGTCACTCCCACAGCATGGGTATGCATGCGACTGGGGACTTTCCCAAGCAATTATGTGCCTACGACTCTGATTTTTGTGCCACTTTTTCAAGCCCAAGGCTCAGGTCACTGTCCAGAACTCCATGACACTTCCAAAAATGAAAGATAATAGTGGAATAATGATACAAATGTAATTACTTAAACAAGGGCTTGACTTTACCCCTACTAGCCATGACAGGCATTTCGTCAAACATGTCACAAATATGCATTCTACAATTTTAAACAACAAATCTGAGCATAAGGGTCTCATACTTATCTAAGAATCAATAAGAAGCATTGATGCCTCACCACAATAACTGCATTACCATCTATTTAGTCACATATTCATTGTACATTCAATGATTAACCAAAACACGATTAGAGCCATACATTTCATTGTCATAAAACTCATTCATAACCAACAAAAATATCAAGGATATAACAACCATATAAGCCACATATAAACAAGTATATTTACCCATAAAATAGCAAGGAGAAAGAGAGTTCTTATTGATGATTTCATACGCCGACCAGGTATGGGACTTCCACGAACCACCCGAGTGTAGATTAGGCTGAACCAAATATTTCTTTCAACTAGTCATCCTTGTTCCATATTCCAAGCATTAACGTGGAATCTCATATAACAAATCAATCAAAACCATCCAGGGCTTCCAGAGGCCAAACCACCTCAACCTTCAACCAACGATTCCACCTCACAGTCGAACATCACTAACCATCACCAAATTGGTCTCTACCCAAGTTGTCTAGGGCTCTAGAGCGTTTGTTCCAACCCGACTTCCAAGACTAGTAACTCAACCCACGACCGTTGTTGGGCTCTAGAGTGTTTGTCCAACCAAGGCTTCAGGACTAGTAACTCAACCCACAGTTGTTGTCAAGCTCCAGAGTGTTTATCCAACCAAGGCTCCAGGACTAGTAACTCAACCCATCAAGGGCTCCAAAGCATTTGTCCAACCAAGGCTCCAAGACTAATAACTCAACCCAAGCTATTACAGGGCTCTAGAGCGTTTGTCCAACTAGGGCTCCAGGACTATTAACTCAACCCAAGTCATTACAGAGCTTCCAAAGCATTTGTCCAACCAAGGCTCCAATAACTAATAACTCAACCCACATCGAAGAGAACCAACCAGAAAACAAAAGGAAATGAACCCACAACACCATGGTTATCTAGGAAATGGCAAGGCTAGACAAATCCACTATCAATCCAGGCAATCCTCCATGCCAATGATAATTCTTAACCAAGAAACCGCATGCATATGTCTTCATGCCAAAACTACTGAAGAAAACATACATGCAACTCGGCACCTGCAAGAAAAACTCGATGTAGCTACTGATCTCGATGTCCTCTTGCGCTTTCTTGCTCTTCCTTTTCCTTCTTGCTCCAAAACTCCAAGTATGCCACAATCCTCCGAGAGTGCTCCGAGAAAATCTAAGTGTCCAAGAGTATGAGAGACAAAGAATAGAGAGAGAGCTCCAAAGCTTAACTAGCAAAAGGTTACCAACTGATCCTCATAAGCCTTTTTATCAATGAGGCCTCTATTTTCTTCATTTTCCATTATTTTCCTTCATTTTCCTCCTCACATGCAACCTGTGACCTTTTAGCTTCCTTTTCTCCTATTTTCCATTATTTTCATAAATAAAATGCCAATATATGCCTCATGTCTTTCCAAAGCCTTTGCCATTGCCTTTTCCAATTTCCTTAGCCGTTAATTAACCACAAGTGATCTGTTACACTGAAATTTGTCACCATGACTATCTGCAGTTAATATGGCTCAATCAATAGTCATATTATCCTCCTTGTCAAGCCTTATACCTCCGCTCTTCATGTCAAACTTCAAAAAAAGAGAGAAAGTCACTAAAAAACATGTTTATCTCTGGGTACGCAGGTTCTCTCTACCTTGCCTGCGTGTACGCATCCCAAACTCATTGTACCTGCGTACTTGTACGCTCTTTAAGTCAAGGGATGGGTGCGTACCCCTGTAAAGGTCAAAAGGCGCGAGTTTCATCTTAAAAAAGTTACTTGTGGTCACTTCTAGAGCCTTCTAGAAGAGTGTTTGACGTGTATTGAGCGCCTCCAGATGGTTCATGATCCCTATGATAGAGGAACTTATCCCATCAAGAGAGGAGCTACCCCATCCAAAAGAGGAAGTATCCCATTGATGTTGGAACTGAATAACTTCCTCTAGAACACTATAAATACAGGCATTGGGCCAAGGGAGGGGAGGTTGAAAGCTGAACATTCCAAAGGGTAGATGATGCTGGAATTAGGACTTCCATTGTAAGCTTGTGAGGAGAGATTACAATCCTTTCTTGTTTCATTTGGAAGTGGGTGAGCTTGTCAAAGTAGAGGAAAACTCTTGCTGGACCCTGGGAGGAACTTGCACAACACCAAGGCTCAGGTTGTAATGGTTTCTTTTTTGTTTCCTTAATACAAATAAGTCCATTCTTCTCAATGATTTGTTGTTAATGAATTTTTTCATATACTCCTTGGTATATATGTTGAATATGTTTTGTTTGATGGAATATTCAGGTGTTATGTAATCGTTTGATTGTTACTGTATGCAGGTTTCAAAGTGAAGGAGGAGCTCATCTGGATCTGCGAGGCTAGACTGCTACAACGAGCGTTGGACTTCAGGTAGGATCGAAAAACACTTGGTTTCTCATATGATAATGCATGTTTAGAGAAGGATTGCTCTTAATTGTCTTGTTTGTCACTAGGAGTCTTAGACTCCTAGGGAGGTTAGTTTTGTCAGCAAAAATAACTCTTTCCGCATGACAAATTGGCGACTACACTGGGGAATCCATTGATGTGATTGATTTTTCCTTTGAGTATTACTTTGATCTGAAAAGAGTCTTTTTCCTTTTGTTTTTTGATTGCTTGACTGTGTTTTTGGGTGGATTAGCTTAGAGTCTAGTCAGAATTTAGTTTTTCTTCATTTTACAGCAGTACGCACCCTTTGCGTTAGACACAGTGCGTACTTGTACGCACTGTATCTTTGTACACAGAGCGTAGGTGCACCTGGTTAAACATGCCTGCGTACCCTGTTAAAATTGAGGAAATTCCCTTTTTTATCACTTTTTCCTTTTAGATTTTGTTTTTCTTAGTCTTTACTGCCCAGATCCACTGGTTGACTGTCAAAAATCTTCACCTGCACTTGTTCCATTAGTGTCGAAAGTTTAGTGAAATTCCTTGAGATTTTAGCCTTAGGGTTTTGATTTTTATATTGGTCCTGTAGTGACTTTGGGTTTATAAGTTGCAAAGCCTTAGATATCTCTGGTTTTGTCAGTCTTCTTAGGAGTCGAACCAATCGCAAAGTCTCCCTCGTGAGCAACCTACCTTTGTGTTGCCTCTTTGCAAAATTTCGAAATAGCTTGTTCATTAAAGTTGTGAATTTCATTTTCAAAAAGAACAAAAGAGATTGAGTTTTTGTTTTGATTAGTTTGTGATTCTGCATAAACTAGTCCTTGGACTGATTGTTGCCAAGTAAAACATCCCGAAATCATCCTAGTAAGCTTTTTCTTCTTAGATTTATTTGTTAGTAAAAGATTAGGTAAATTTCCTTGATTTGCTTTTGAGTGATTTTTCATAGATTTTCATAGATCTTGAAATTGCTTTGATTAGACTAGTTTTACATGCTTTTATTAAATAGGAAAATATCAACGATCTCCTTTGCAAAATTTGCTTTAGAGTAGCATTTGACTTCTTTGAAAGAGAAAGGAATTTTTTTGTGAAGTAAAGAGTGGTCATGTTTTGT